>CAXKWD010000011.1:7837865-7887865 GCA_964059195.1 Ectobius pallidus | reverse complement strand
TACAATATTTTAGGAGAAAAAAACAGTATTCTGTGGTTTCATGAATACATATCTACCTCTTAAGCTATATCTACGAAATAAAATTAATGATTTTTATGATGCAATGTACAGCTAATGTACTAGTAATTATTAGGGCAAGGCATTTAATGACCATAAAATAGTGAAAAAATGCAAAATAAAAAATGTATTTATGACCTAAAAATAGTGAAAAAATGACACACAAAAAATGACCAATAACATTTCCACTATAACTTATATTTAGTTTTTTTAAAGTAATGAATTGCTAAAGGCAATTTAACGGATGACAGTGCGTTATATATGAATTTACAATATAAAACACACTTATTTTATTGCTAAAAAAGTAAGTAAATTTATACTACTTTGACACCCTTAGCGAAAAGTTTGCAATAAACCTGAATTAAAATTAACTATAACTTGGCGGATATTCTCAAATAAAAAGTTTGTTTGTTGTCTGAAAGTAACGATTTGTAATGGAAAAGCTCCTCTCTACCTCCACTGAAACATGGCCTAAAATGCCGAAAAAGACCTAAAAACGCCGAAAATGACCTAAAAATGCAGAAAATTACCTAAAAATTGCCGAAAAATGTCCTATCTCTTGAAAATGACGAAAGATGCAAAATAAACCAAAAACAAAAATGCAAAAAGAAATCGCCCTTATCTAATCAATTATTTTATGATACACATTTATATATATTGGAGCTATCTTTTAACCTTCATATAAAAAAGATGCAAAATCATCAAATGCTTTGCCCTAGTAATTATATATAAACGTATAACGACGTTGTGTGCTGAACGTGAAACAAACTTGGAATATAAAACTAACTATAGTTTTATTGGTAATTTCTATTATAAAAACATATATACAAATTACTATTGTTAATTAAATATTTGTCTGGATCTTATATTTTATGCTCGATCACCTTTGTGACCTTGTCAACTTTTTCCAACATCCAGTCTTGTTTTATAAATTACCATATTGTAAGCTGCTTTTAAAAGCATATTAAGACATAATTGTATAACACAGTGATAAATCACTAGTACATAAAGATAAAACTAAAGTGGTTGTCACTTTCATGTATGCGTAATTTGGTTAAGAAGCTATTTGTTTAACTTCTAAAACTACAATGTTTGTTGTAGTTCGATTGTTTTAAAATAGTTGTATATGTTTAGGGTTAATTCTTATCTTAGTAACACATTTTCACTATTGACCTATTTATTGGTGTTGAGATTATTTTACTGAAATATAGTTACGCCTGTAATTTAGATAGTCCTTGGTTTTTTCTCTTCTTTTCTTGTTTCACCATATGTTGTTCTTAGTTTGAATTAACCTCTTGAAAATTTTTCGTAAGCATTCCTAGGTTTTCTCGCGTTCAGGATCTCAATGTCGTTAACGTCAGTTCGTATGTTGACATGCATTTCGATACAAAGTTGTATCATCTTCAGTCTACGTTTGATGCTGAGTTCCCGCTCGAAGCTCCCACTTACTATGGTGGTTTGAAGTTTATTTCGTATGTAATTTTATTAACATCCCTTGGTTAGGCAAGAGCACGGTATATTGTGCTAATCTTCGGGTTGTACACTTATGACGCTGGAAAGACCGCCATGACATATGAATCGGTTATTTATGAAAGGGCTCTTGTCACGAAAAGTAAAATGTTGGGGAATTAAAAAAAACTGTTTATTTTCCAACTATTAATAAATACGAAAGATTTTTTTATTCTAGTTATTTTGATTCTACTAACCACTAATAATAACGATAACTAAAAACAATTATGTTGTTTATGTTGCATGATAGGGCATATCAAAGTTGTCTGACAAGAGTCCTTTCATAAACAAAGGGCTGACAAGCGCCCATTCATAGAGACAAAAGTAAAAACAAACAATGCAATGAATGAGACTTTACGAAGGCCACTTATTTTACATTAAACATTGTATACACAAATGAGATTGGCTATAACAGATACATGAAAATGGGTTTTTAACAAACACACAATTTACAGTAAAGTCTCATATCATTACATTTCACAGTTCTTTTTCAACTGTAGGCCACTGAATCACCTCGTCATAAAGGAAACCATGTTCCTCAGGGACGAACTGAACAAGCTTCTTTATATCATCCATTTTCGTTTTAGGAATAGGTATTTTTTCTGCGTATGCTTTGTGTATGGGTAGAGAAATGCTTGATTGTGTCGGGATAGCTAGTTTGAATGTGTTGTAGAGGAGTCCACCAATAAAAGATAATACTGTTACTTTTCCTTTACTTGATTGCTGGAACGAGAATTCATGGTAGTTAGAAATAGTAAAATATTATCTTTTTCCCTTCTTTTCAGATTTGGCTTCTTCGTTAACAGTACATTTTTTATAGAACTGAGGCCACCATTTTTTGAAAATCCAAAATATTTCCTGTTTCTATTAAATGAACAGTAAACTTTCCCTGTACTGAAGACATTAATATCATTTCACATACGTCTTTTATTGTGTAATATCGGTCACATTTCCTTAATTTTGTTTTGACAAGGCCAAAGACTCTGTCACAGGCCAGATAAGAGTGGCCCCTTATGGGCTGTCTGTACACAATCTTTTTGAATCATCCACTGTCTGTAAGAGAAAGTAGGAACCTAATCAACAATACCAATAACAATGACAAGTGAACAGAGACAGCTGGTTACCAGACCACTGCTGCTAACCATGCTTTATTTAAGAAAGGGCTCTTGTCATTGTCATGAGCCGTTTCATAACTAAACACAGACTTGCAATGGCTGTATCTTGCAAAGTATTGGTGCGACAAGAGATCTTTCATAAGTAAACGATGTGTGGATGTTGGCACAATCCATTTTCATGATAAACTCGTTTTTCAAACAAACATGACATGAGCCCTTTCATAAATAACCGATTCATATATTGAAACATACATGGAATATAATAATCGGGGCCCGGATTTTGTTGACCTAAAATACTTTAAATTGCAGCTAAAAATGACTGCAAAAATACAAAAAATTACCCAAAACTAAAAAAAGTCCCAAAAATTTGTATGAAAATACTAGTTTACTCACCAGATTCATCAAATTATACATTTATGTTGTTGACCCAATTAAATAGCCCTGTAATTAGTTCATTGGTACAGCAAACAGCAAACAATGTCTTTCTGCGTCCAAATTAAAATTATAACAAGATCTATTTATTATTGCTTATTTCGGTAATATTCAATGCAAGTAAATGCACAAAAATTCTGTACAATGCGAGAAACAACACAAAATAAAATAATAACTTGATATTTTTAAAAATTACTTAAAAATATCAACTGTAAAAAAAAGACCGTAAAATTACCGAAAAATGATCAAACAATGAAATTTATTTATAAAAATGGCCTAAAAATAACAAATGGGGGGAAATCACTAAAAAGACCCTAAAAATTACAATTTTTATAATCTAGGTGTCAAGATCAGAATATCTGCAATAATGGGCAACGTCTATGATGTTCCAGTTAAAAAGATGACATGTCATCAAAATCTGGGCCCTGATAATAATTATACTCACCTTTGATTTTATTATTTTTATGAATTCTGATTTACTTTTTATTACTTAGTAAGTATTTGCATAGTCGTTATATTTGTTACATAGGTATGGTGTTAATGTACAGGGTGCAGGTTCCTTATTGCTGGTAACTCTGCCTAATGGATCGTGGTGTTGTTTCCCCCTGCGCAATGCGAGATGTGTTTGTTTGTGTTACATAAGTGGATTGCGTTGTAGTCTATTAGCGCGAATAACTGGGACGAATGTGATAAAAGTAAACACAACTTCATAAAACACGCGTTTTAAAAATCCTACAATTGAAGCGAGGTGCAAAACTGAGCATTCAAATTACCATGAGAATTATCATTTTTCTTTACGTCAAAATCCAGTACCAGATATTTAGGCTGTTATTTTTACGATTACGCTCCAAGTAATGTTTCTAGTCATTTTTTGTTGAAGTGGTTTTATTTTTTGTTCCACCATACTATAATACAATTATTACATGCGACGTAACAGAATCTTAACAACATGCATTAATGTACAGGTTTTCATTATAACGATGTTGTGGTATCGATTAATGTCGAACACAGAGCATTCTTGAAGTCCTGAGAGCAGCAACTCAATTGCATAATATACGCCCTAAGTTTAAAATAAAATAAATCACCTTTGTTAATTTTTAATGTTCCTTGAATTGAGGGATAAACGGGTACATATTGCACAGTTACTTCAGGTTTTTCTTTAATAATATTAAAGAGTTGATTTTGCATTTGATGATTTTGCATCTTTTTTATATGAAGGTTAAAAGAAAGCTCAAATATATACAAATGTGTATCATGAAATAATTTACTAAATAAGGGTTATTTGTTTTTGCAAGTTTTTTTTGTTTTATTTTGCATTTTTCGTAATTTTGAATAGGTAGGTCATTTTCTGGCAATTTTTAGGTCATTTTCGTCATTTTTAGGTGATTTTTGGCATTTTAAGCCTTCTTCGGCATTTTTAGGTCATGTTTCAGTGGAGGTAGAGAGGAACTTTTCCATGTACAAATCGTTACTTTCAGAAAACAGAAAAACATTTTTATTTGTGAATTTCCATTCTAATTCAGGTTTATTCTTAACACCAAAGCAGATTGTCTTGAAACAATAAAGATTTTATTCCCTTATTTTTAAATGACACATATTTGCTAGGGGCAATTTGATGGACATGCCCGTTTAGAAAGAATTACTTTTGCTCTAAGAGTATCCAAGTACTGTAGTATAAATTTACTTACTTCTTTAGTAACAAAATAAGTATGTTTTATATTGTAAATTCATATACGATAATGGTATGTCAGCCTTTAAATTGCATTTAGGAGTTCATTACATTAAAAAAACTAATAATAAGTAATAATGGTAAATTTATTGGTCATTTTTTAAAATTTTGTGTCATTTTTCATTATTTTTAGGTCATAAATACATCTTTTATTTTGCATGATTTCACTATTTTATGGTCATAATTATTTTATTCCCCTAATAATAAGATAATGGTGCGCACAAATGTGCATTGTTCATTCGTTAGCATAATTCACCAACAATTTTGTCCTTTTAGCACATTCTAGTAGATAATAACGCTCGCACTGTTCATTACAATGGAGAACACAAACATTCATTGTTAGGATAATTTTTCCTTTAATAATATTCCGTATGTACCTAGGTATATTTACAATCTCTGTCTTCTCGCAGCTGGACAAACTTTTTTTTCTCGCACATGTCTCTTTATTCGTTACGTAAGTTTGCCGTGGGTCGCGATCTTCTTCCATAATACAGAATTATTAGAGGCCATGCCTATCACTTTTAAGCTACTTACAAAATGTGGTGTACTTCAACAAACAGTATGTAAATGATAAATACAACGAATCATAATACGCCTTTCATTCAGTAACCCTTGTTTATCTTCAGAATCAACAAACTTGCCAAGGCAACGATAAAAAGGAATGAAGTCTTGTTTACTAAAGGTATACTGTAAAAACGTGTAAGCCTAT
This sequence comes from Ectobius pallidus, assembly GCA_964059195.1. Lineage (NCBI taxonomy): Eukaryota > Metazoa > Arthropoda > Insecta > Blattodea > Ectobiidae > Ectobius > Ectobius pallidus. Next base: position 7,882,314 of record CAXKWD010000011.1, on the reverse strand, counting down.
TATATAAAATATACGAAAGCAAGGAACTAATTAACAAAACGTACGTTCTCACAATTACATAAGCAATAAATTATTTCACGATGCATACGGAATGGAAGCAAACATCTGACTGAATTTGTCGCACTACAGTGAAGTGTGCGCTGGTGCGATTAACCAATTAAATGAGAGATCGATTATTGTTTCTTATGCAGTGGTCCGCAGATCTCACCTAGTCAACTGCACTGCAACGCAAATAATCGCAGGGCACGCCGCTTATTGTGATCACTTCGGGACGCAGCTAATCTGATAACACTGTAGGCCTACAACAAATTGAACTTTTTTCTGTCCTTTATGTGAAACTATGTAATTCTGTATAAACAAAAGGTTCTTGATTCATACACCAAAACCAAAATTTTCCATCACGTAGGAGACACACTTCTCATATTTAGGCCTACGTGAAAAGCAAAAATGTGGATTTTTTGGAAAATGGTGTGTGGTAAACAAAACATAATTACAGATTCGTTTTTTAGCCAAAAATATACAGGAACACATATTTTCATCTATATGACATTTTTAATGTTGTACAGTGTAATATTAACAGATTGATAACAGTAGCCGAAGGAATTAAATGAAGATTATTTATTCATATATAAGATAATACACTACAAAAATCTAATTAAAACATATATTTATTCATAAGCCTAATACGTAACTTTGAATCATTGAACCACTCATACTACAGTAACAGACTGCAAGCAATTATTTTTTCAACCAGTAACAAGATTTTTTAATTGTTTCTGTTTTCCTTATGGAGTCCATTAACCAATACTCCTTACTCAGTTACGAGTTACGAGTGTTTTTGGAAGTCTACTGATCTTTGGTGAACACCGCGTAGCAAAACATCTAACGCCCGTTTGTTCAAGTCTTTTAATTTTACACTAGCCGTCACTGCATATCAATACTGTTATCTTCATAAATCAAAAGCTGCAGCTTCACTGAGGGGTGAAACATGTTTTATTGCTTAAAAGAGAAAGTTAGGTAATGTCTTACTGCTTAAGAAGAAGACATCTGCTTTTTATTATGACTTGCATTTTTATGGACTTTAAACATATTTTTAACTGTGTTAAGAAATTTTAGTATGCTTATGACTCTTGTATTATATATACACAAGCTTTTTATATAATTCTAGATAGTAGTTTATGCTCGTCGGCGTGGTCTTGTGGTTAGCGTCGCTGACTACAGATCCGTCGGTACCTCCTCGGATTTTTTCTGAGGTAGGGAGGTCTGGTAGGGGTGCACTCAGCCTCGTGATTCAAATTGAGGAGCTACTTGATAGAGAAGTAGCGGCTCCGGTCATGGAAACCACCATTAACGGCCGTGGGTGTCGGCATGCTGACCACATGCCCCCCCAATCCTGCCCTCTGCCTATGGTAGATGACGCAGCGGTCGGGTGGTAGGCCTTGTCCCTCCTGGGATGTTAGCGCCACGGAGTTAATAGTTTATGCTGCTTATATATGAAAACTGTCATAGGATAAGTTATGCTTTTAAAATAGGTTAGGTGTCTAAAGTTTCTTACATACTGAAGATAGGTAGACATTATAACATAAAAACAAATTATACAGCTCAGTAGGAAGATGAAAATAATTTAAATATAAAATTATCCTGAGTTGTAGGAAAAGTTCTATGTATGAAAAAGATATCGATTTTTGTAGTTTTATCCATCTAAAACATGTACAGTATGTGTATGTTAAGACAAATTCTGTTTAATCCGGACTTTCGGTGATCCGGACAGGATCCGGTCCTGTCTAGTTCGGATTAGCGGAACTCTACTATGGTAATTATTATAGTAGATATTATATATATTTATTATAGTATATATTATATTAAAGTAATTCCACAATATAACGGAAGAAAAACCCAGACTTATCTTGACTATCTTGTATGGCTGCTGCTGAGTTAGAACTGCTTTATGTACGTCTTTTCTCGTTTATAGCAGTAAACTGGATACAGTGAATGTGACTTAGTAGTAAGAGAACACGCTAACCTGGGCTAGAAAATATAGGAAGCTATTTACAGAGGTATGGAAATGGACTCTGGGGGTAGCACGCTATGGATGTACAGTGAAATTCAATCACTGGAATTATGATATTTGCTTATACAGAGGTAAATTAGTGTCGTAGAGTTCCGCAGAGGGGTTCATTCATTACCAACCGGCCTGCAAGGCCATCGAGCCAACCGAATTGGATTACACGGGATTTGTAAATGAGGGTGCGGCAGATCCATTGGGTGCAGGAAAATAACTCTTAGGAGCTTCGGTCCGGGTTTGAAATACACGATACGAACAAAATGCTGACATCAGCATGAAATGAAACGTCCCTAAAGTGCATAAATCCTTACACTTGGGGATCTGATGACAATGTAAAACCGCTTTCCTTGTTAAGATATCATGTACAACTCCATCATTCCATGTTCCCTTCTCTCATTCTCTCTCAATCAATAGAAAAAAAGGTTACTAACTTGACTGTAGCTTTTCTTCCATCTTCTTGAAGGATTAACGCTTAGTTAACACTGTTTTAAGATCGATTTAACGCAGCTATAACAGGGTTTATTAGTTTGTTATGGAATGCAACGAAATGTATTTCAAAGTTATAATTAGACCTCGGATTTTAGGCTTTAAAAATATAGTTTTAGGCACCTAAAATAGGCTTTTAAAACAAGTAAATAGGCTTTTAAAAAAGAAAATAGGCACTTAAAAATGCTTTAAAAATTCATAAATAAATAGAAAATAGACTTTAAAGTATTACAATATACATTTAAACTGTAACATGGTCTTTTTTTACTGCAAGAAACGTGGTATACCTATTCTTAACAGAATTAACTGCAAAATTAGGCACCATGAACTATATTTACTTAAACAGATGTTCTTTCACTGGTGACTTGACACAGTAGTCCTTCCCCTTAATCCTCCCCCTCCCCCCTCAGTCAGCATTGAATTTTATTTTAAGTGTACAAAATAGGCATTTTAGGCACTAAAATAGTAAAATAGGCTCTAAAGGTCCTAATAGGCATTTTAGGGCACTATAAAACTCTACAAATGTAAGTGATTTATCATGAAACTTCCACATATTTAAAAATTTTCATGTTATTTCATAAGGAACAAAATAGGCATTTGCCTTAAAATCCCAGGTCTAGTTATAATAGAACTGAACTGCTCACTGTTACGAAATGGCGTCACTCAACAAAATGTATGAGGCATCAATTTTGATGTAACCTCACGATTGAAATAATAAGAATATGATTTAAGTACTTACCGGGTAAGATTTTCTTCTTCATCTTTTCAACTTCTTGTTCAACGTATTGGCCTCGGCAATAATGGTGTCCTGTAACAAGTGAAATATAGAATAAAATTTTATTTCCACATATTTTTACATACAAGTGAAATGTAAGTCCACGTAGAAAAATCTCTCTCGTCCAAATAACGGCCTCGGAAAAATCGTGATAAAGCCACTGATATATGTGATATATATATATAACTTATATATATATATATATTGGCCTGCATGTGTGAGTGTGTGTCTAACTGGAAGGTATCAATGTAAATAATGATATAAAGTTTTATTGAAATGTATCGGGAAGTTATCACGTGGTGTCACCTATTGATTTCGGCCTCGCAAACCAATCTTTCAGTTCAATGGTTTATTATAAATATTAAATTCTCAATTACACGAAAGTTTTATTCAACAGTGCATTAGAACAGACATGATAATACTTCCTACACGAAAATAAATGTTAGCCTTCATGGTGATACCAGCTCTTCGCCTCTCTCCTCTCAGGTAAGGTTATTGCAGATATGATAAAAAAAAATACATTCACTACTGACATCACATTAGTAGAATAGAACTAAATGTTTTTCAAAGCGTAATTCATTTCTATCCACCGCCAATATACTATTAACTAAAATATAGGTTCTTTTTATGATTCTGGAATATTTGCTGAAAATGATTTCTGTTGTTTATATAAATATAGGCCTAATCATTAAAATTTTATTACATTATATAATTATATACACTATCATTTATACGTTGAGTAATCGTCAACTTCATTAGTAAATGTTAAAATTATAGGCCTACATAAACATGTAACCTAAACAAAATACAATTCATATAAATAGGTCTACTGTTTAAAAATCATTAATAAACAAATGGTTAAAAAAACTTTCTTTTCTTAACGCGAATTCTTTGTTAAGTAAAATGTACAATATCATTTTAAAATAAGTGGATGTTACAGTATAAAAATCTGTTTACAATAAATATTACACCATTAATGAACTGTACATATGTTAAAACCTGCTACTGTTCAATAGGCTTACGGGTACTGTTAAAAACTACTTACATAATACTGTATACGTTTAAAATCTTGGTTATTAATTTGTGGTCTAAAATTGGAGTTATTTTACCCAATGGCGTCGAAGTGTCAAAATTTAGAATGTAATGTAAGTAAGCTAAAATGAATATTGAAATCAGAATAAAACAACACCGGCCATTTACTATGGACTAAGAGGAGGGTTCAGACAGGCCTATTTTAGTTTGTGAGGTTCTAAAGGAAAACATTTTAGGTAAAATAGATTTTGTTCAACCATACGCTTGTTATGTGTGACGTAACGATATCATAATTATATTAATTTCGAAACCGATTTTCATTGCAGCATCGGTTATCGATTATTATCGAACACTGAACGATCTTGAAACCTTCCGAACATCAACTGAAACTGCGTAATAAACAGATAATAAAATACGAAAAACGTCCTATTTAAGGGGAAATGGAATTGATTTTTGGATGAAAATTGTTATTTCCTTTATATTCTTGTATTTTATTCTCTGAACGTTCGTCTTTAAAATGACGTATCATAAATAATTTACTATTATTTCATTAATGCAATTTTTTTTAGAAGATCCAGGCTATGCAGAAATGTTTTAAATTCGAAGCTCAATTGATTTTTGGATGAAAATTTAGATTTACTATTTATTATTGCATTTTATTGCCTGGACTTTCTTCTTTAAAATTATGTATCATACATAAATGTACTAAAATTTTATCTATGTTGTTTTTTTTTAATTTTCTTAGAAGATCCAGACTATGGTGCAGGGATGTTTTAATTTTGAAGCTCGTTGCCCATAAGTTTACTTTTTCTATATGAAAGGTACATTTTCTCAGCTTCTACTTAACCTACAATGTCGACATTTTCAGGATTTGTTTATTCGGTGTCTTACACGTACACTGAAACAAAAGATTTTGAATTGATTAATATATGAAATATTTACAGATTATGAGGTACTTAAAAATGTTGAAGAAAATACATATTTCAGTAAGTAGGCTAAGTATGTTTGTGAAAAATCCTTTTTTCAGTAGTGACACATGGTACATATATAAAAACTGAAAAAATATCAAGTGCCTAGCTTTAGTAGTTTTTTAGAAAAGGTACATTGAATTTAACGTTGCAAATATAGGCCATTCCGTTTTCCATTAACCCATTTGAGACCCGTGCATCATGAGTTGAAAAGGAAGCGTGTACCTCCTTCACTATAGAGGATGGCTCAAGCAAGTCTTCTATTAGCATCCAGTAATACTGCTATGTCAAAGAAATGAGTTAATAATGGAATAGAGAATTCAGAAAATAAGTTATTGGAAACAGGGTACAAATGTGCTGTAAACAAGGTATTGTAGTTCCTGCATCTATAACACAAGGGGAAAGAACGCTCACTTCATTTTTTCATGCAATTTAGATCTATATTTATCGGACTTCCACTTTTATTACATACACTTTTACAACTCAGACTTTCAGAAAGAAAACAATCAATATCGGATAGCCGAGCAGCTGGGCAAACACACACCTCTCATTTCGAACTACCGATAGTTTCCATGACAATAAGCGACTTTGCTATAATAGCATTTGTCGGTGTAGGTAATTCAACATCCGAAATTGGCTTAACTATGTTGTTTCATGGACTCAAACCCAGTGTAAACAGAACTCATACGGGAGTGGTGCAATCACATTCACCAGGTTTCTCGAACTGATCTTTGGGTATAAGACACCGTAAATTGCACGTAAAATTAGTTTTTTGTTTTTAACAGAATACGCCAGCGGAATTTTGAATATATTGAAAATAAATTTATATTAAAAATATCCTAAGCCTTTAGATACGGGTCATTCTCAAACAAATTGCCGTGTTGCATCCTCGAAAGGATCCCCAGATGACCTTTCAACTTCGGTTTTTCTGAACGACTGGTTTTCCATGGCATCATACCACTATTGTAGTTTAGGAAACCGCATAGGAATCATTAGTTTTCTGGTTTCGTGATTGTATATGAGTTTTGAAGTTGGTGCAACGTATTGAATTTATAATGGGTGTTACCATTGTTCATGTCCTATTTCAACATATTTTCAGGTTAAAAAAAAAATAGAAATGGACTGAGCTGTTGTAAGGTAGCAATACCTTTGTGTTGAAATGCTGGAGACGAATTAAAATAGTTTACAAAAGACGTGACACAGCAATTTACGTAAGGAGTGTTACCCAAAACAATTTTCCTCAATCTTATTTTCACTTTTTTTGCTGTCCTCCCTCCTCGATGGCTGGTCGGAAATTGGTTGTAGGGGAAAAGATGGCGCAGTACTTCATCCCCTTTACATTACTCCACCCCTTATTTCTTCTTTGGGGAGCACTAGACCGGGTAACACTCCTTATCACGGTTTCCTGTGACAAAGATTCAAATGAACTTCCTGATACGGATTCTTTTTTTAAATTGTGAAACATCCTCTAGAAAGTTTCATTTGGATGTTGAGGTAACATTCATCCGCGAATGACAATTCATTTGAGGCCTTTTCATGTCGAGAAGTCAAAACGTTGGATGCAGAATATGGGTTGTGACAGTCACACTCCTTACTTTTTCCAACTTTTTTAACATAAACATGAACGTTACGTTTCACGATATGTACATACAATGATTTAGAGTGGTACAGAAACTCGCATGGGTTTGGGGCGAAATTTGAAAATCAAATTGCTTGATATCTTAACTATACTTGGATTCAGGGTAGGAACATAGTGTAGGAGATGTACCTGCAACTCAACGTTGCAATACACAACCACTCTCTCACTCACTCCCTTTCATTTTGTAGACAAGGAACGGGGAGAGCCGGCAACTGGTTCTCAGGCAGGTTGCCGGCTCTCCGCATCCCTTGTCTACAGAATGAAAGGGAGTGAGTGAGACAGCGGTTGTGTATTGCAACGTTGAGTTGCAGGTACATCTCCTACACTATGTTCCTACCCTGAATCCAATTTTTCAGGCCTATGACACCAAAACGGCAATTTTTTTTAGAATGACCCATACGTAAGCTACTTGCGTTTTCATTTTTATTGACACTGTAATGTCAAAATTTATAAAACACTGGGACTTTATTATGATTCACCACATCACCTTTCAAAAAGGTTTCTAAATTCCCGTGGCCACAAAAAATATAAAACCAAGATCATTATTTTATTTTTTAAACAGGTATTCCATGCTACCTACTCCTGATCTGTGCTATGCAATTGTATTATTTTCTTCTGATTTGCTACTCCAGAGAGAACTCTGAGCCCTCCGTGTGCTCAATTTAAATCTAAAACACCAAACTGATCTGCATTTAATATCTCACCCACACTTTTGTCGTTATACTTTTGTTTTAAATTGGGTCACACTGGGGATTATCAATACTCTGTTCTATATTATAATTAAATACAGAGGGTGAGCATATTATACCAGTACAATCACCCTAGCCTTAAATGGTTTTAAAATTCATGGCGCTCTGCATAGATAATTTTTTAGTTGCATGTAATAGAACATAGATAATTTCCATACAGGCTATGTAGCTACTGGATTGTTAAAACAACTGCGCAAGGATGTGATAATTTTCTCACTCCTATCCAGTCATCACACTCAGTAGGAAATATATTACTGACTTATCTTAAAGGTTTAGTTAAACGAAATGCAATTATCCTGAAAATTAACCCAATTAAAATTTTCAACTTTCCTGCTTGAAGGGAATGTTTAGGCCAAACGTCTCTTCCACGGAGCATCCCTATTATTCCTATAGATAAATTGCTAGTATTTAGATTGATTAATGAAATTGCACTGATTGAAGATACCAGTATGTATCAGTGTGCGATTTTAAGGCCCTTCCCACTTCCAAAGAACTTCATTGTGTCCAACAGTCCTTTTTTTAAAGGAATGTCCTTTAAAATGGTGACTATTAAAAAAATCCTTTAATTGTCCTTTTTTTAGTGCTGCGAGTTGAGAACAGTTTCCATAATTATTAAGGGTAAATAACAAAAATGAATTTTTATTTAACTAAACCTTTGTCCTTATTATTCTGTATGGAAGGGCAATGATGAACTGTAATCTGAGCCTTTATTTCCTAACACTGCTTATACTTAAGGGTCTTTGTGACTTTGCTTTGATAAATTTGCGAAGTACTTAAGTAGTATATGCGTCCTTTCTTACGATTGTTCAAACTCTTATTCAAGGTCCGTTTTCAGTTGCTACAGATGAAAGCAGCGATAAAAACAAATTCCAAACCGTACCATTTAACGGTATATTAGTATAATGTGTTGTATTTAGCTTTGCCCCCCCCCCCACTCTTCAGTCGGTGTCTCTGTCCTTTATTTTAAAACTTTTCAGTTGGACACACTGGAACTTTTCTTGTTTGTTAGCTTAGCGTAGTATGTTTTAGGAGGGAGGCTGTACGGCTTTTTGATCACACATCTTAAAATCATGTCTCTCCTCTTCTCTGTCAATCTCTGTCATTCGTTGAGGTGTAAGAGAAGATGGAAATCACTGGGAGCGACGTCCGGGCTGTAGGGTGGATGTTGAAACATCTCCTAGCCGAACTTTTGCAGGAGACTTGCAGGGAGGTGTTGAAGTCTCCACCCTACAGCTTGGAACGCGCACCCAGAGATTTTCATCTTTTCCCACCCCTCAAGAAATGAGTGTGAATGACTGAGAATGGTAGAGATTGGCAGAGAATCGGAGAAGGTTATCACACAATAGTTCAAACCACAGGCGGCACATGTATTCAAAAGTTGGTCCCACGTTATGACAAATGTCTCAATTCCGGTGGCGAATATGTTAAAAAATAGCTGAACACTTGCTATATCTGTTGCAATATATATTTCCTTGAAATTTTATTCTGTTTCCGTTAATGGCTTGTGGACGCGCTTCGTACAATAGTAAACGAATTTGCTAATGATCATATGTTAGACGTGTTATGCCTGCGGGAACATTGGAGTAATAAATAAAGATAAGCTTGTATTTGTAACAATTGACAACTATAAATTAATCAGTAGTTTTTGTAGGCAGCGTCACATCAATGGCGGTGCAGGAATTTAGGCCTACTTAAAATAATTTTACTTATGGTTTTAAAATATGTCTCGACACTGTGTGTAGTGAATTTAACTTCGAACCGGCAGTCTTCTGCTTAGCCGAGCTGAAAGTAGTAATAATTGGAAATATGCATTCATGAATCACAGGGTATTGTCTCTGTTGGACATTACATGAAAATTCCTCTGACACTGGGATTCGAACCCAAGGACCGTCGGCTATCTGTGCCTCTGTTCTACCAACTTTTTTGTTCACCTAAATTACATAAATATAATGTTGTAATAGGGGAAGATTAACTCTCCATTTGATGTAATGAATAATAAGCATAGTGTAATTGAGTTAAAAATTATGTTAAGGCAATATAATGTTATATATACTAATTCCAAAGCCATAAGGGGATTGGCATGCCTAGATAACATTTTTACACATAATAGGTGAAGTATTTTATTACTCAGATGCTGTTACATTCCCTTACTCAGATCACAGTGCTTCGCTAATTAAACTGGGTAACCTAAAGTGCGAAAGTGATAAATATGCTGTAGGGAACAGTAAGAAGATTGTAATTTCTAGACCTGTAAGTGAGGATAAATTGAGCAACTTCATGCTCCCTTAAGAAACTATGATTAGCAATATTTAATTCCACTTCCCAGCAATTATCTGCTGAGGTCATGTTTGAAATATTCATTACAGTATTCCGTATATTATTTGATCAAAATATTCCAATTAAACATGTAGGTTCAATCCATATCGGCTTCTCAAAAAACGCAAAAATTGAAACGAACGTGAATGGTATACTCCTCAACTACTTGAAATGAAAAAAAAGTATTATTGTATTGTGATTTGTATAGAAAGAATAAGTCGAAACATTTCAAGGTTGTGTACAATGAGGCTAACAGGGAGTATAAAAATCCAATTGAAGCTTACAACTTAAGAGTAATTGATGGAGCTAAACCAAGTGTAAAACACCTTGGAACATTATCACTTCTGTCTCTAATAATGTCAAGAAAGAGATAACGAATTTATCAGCTGATAATTTTAATAAATTCTGTATTCCGTCAGTAGAAGAGTTTGTTATAACCTGGCTAAACCGGAAAAATCACCCTCTGATCTGAGGTTTTTTAAGGGTTCACTCTAACTTTATTTTGAATGTAATAAATCCAAATGAAATTCTTAGAGCAGTAAAAGGACTCAAATCACCAGAGAGCATAGATATTTTAGGCATATCCAGTAATCTAGTAACAAGAGTAATTAATTTTATAATAGAACCACTAACGTGTTAAATAGACGTTTCTTAGAAGGAGTTTTTCCCAGAATTTTAAAACTGTCTAGAGTAATTCCTATAATTTAAAAATGGGACAGATCAAGCCCATCTATACCTATTTTGTCTAAAAAGTTGAATCCGTAATACATTTTCAGCTTTGCAGTTAACTGAATCAAGTTAACAAATGAAAATTTGGATTTAGAGAAGGTAGGTCTACTATTGACGCTCTGGACCTCCTTGTTAAGAAAGGAGAAAAAGGGAATCGCTTAGGCCACTTTCTGTGATCTCGGCAAAGCCTTTGATTGTATGCATCATGGAGTGCTTATAGAAAAACCGATATATTGTGGAATTAGAGGCATGAGTATTAAAGTGTTGGAATCTTTTCTTAGAGGTCACCAACAATTGAGGACCGTTTTGACAAAACTCAACATCTCCATTTTTTGCCAAATTCGTTTTTTAATGGTTTTAGGTGCTTTGAAATTCGATCTTTAAGATGGTAAAAAAAAGAACATAAGAAAAGTCGACAAAACCAATTCATTTTGAAACCTCAGTATGCAATGTTTCTATCTTCTATATGTTAATTAAAACTAACGAAACCTTCTCCTGAACAATTTATGTTTTGGCACATGTTGAGTTTTGTCAAAACGGTCCTCAATTTGTACTGAGAGGTTTGATGTTTCTGAGCTTAAGTATGGTGTGCCACAAGGTTCAATATTGGGTCCTTTACTGCATTAATTAATTAATTATAAACGATTTTCTATCTTTTTAGGAAGATGTAACAATGTTTACAACTATAATGTACGACTTTGAAACCATTTGGGCCTAAATGTTTTTACAAAATTTCCTATTTAATAACACTTCTTTAATTACCGCAAAAGTTACATTTGCAGAACTTTTATCACCCGATAACACAATAAGCAGGATATTATTTCGATCTGCATTTGACATATTTCTATATATTTCTTTCGTCAGATATGGGCTACAGGGTATACTAAATGAAGGTATTATATGGGTATTTAAGTCGAAATGTTCCACCTATCCTTATTTTATAGAATGTTGGTCCGCTTAATTTCCAAACACGAAAGACGAAGAATGGAAGAACCACTCGAATTTAAACCGAATAACATTGAAGCACTGACAATTAGTTCGATAGCATAGAAAAAGAGAACGTAATAATTTATAATGAATCCTGGATTGAAGGCTTTTTGGAAGGTAAAATTCGCCATTTATCGAAGCTCTCGTTTTAAAAATTGATAGTTATTGATTAGCTATTAATTTTTAATCGCGGTGGCGGCAGATATCCAAATGGCAAGTCAATAAGACATAAGCGAGAGCAAATGTCTGTGCCAGAGACCTACCAGATTTACTGACCACTCCAAGCAGAATAATGCATTATTTATCAACAACGGAAGAACCCAAGCCTCTAAGCCTCTAAAGTCTGCTGCTTGTCCATTGCATTTCAACGCCAGTCAGTTGTTAGCAAATCTGTTCCTCCTAAATAAAACACATTTTATTCCATAATTTCTAAATGCTGTTGTTTTTTTGTATTCATCATAAAAAGTGTTGCGTATCTTACTGCAAATTTTAAACGAATTCTAGCTTTCTCTTTCTCTATCTCATCGTCCCTCTGTCTCTCTGTTTCTTTCTGTCTGTCTCTGTGAGGCTGTCTGTATGTCTGTGTCTCTCTGTTTCGCTATGCCTGTCTCTCTGACTGTCTGTCTCTTTCCTCTATACATAAGTCACATACAAAATAATTTTGTGTTTGCTGGTTAAATTAAATTTTGTTTCCTTATTTAGTTACTTGACTGCCACCCTAGTTCAGTGGTTAGTGCTGGGCATTATGTTCTGTATCTAGACTCATCATGTTCGAGGTCTATAGTACAATTTTTATTTTTGTGAGTTTAAATGTGGTTATCGGTGACATCTAAATTCTCCTGAAATTTCAACGTCGTGGGCCTTAAAAACTGTTGAAGAATTACAGATTTGTAGCCTTAAGGTCAGTAAGAATTTTTGGTATGTTATTTTATTTCTTTTATTTCTTTTATTTCATAACAAAATTATCCATATATATTCATTTTCTGGTTGAAATAGATTCAACCGTTGGTTCTAGCAGAATTAGTAAACAGCAATATAAACAGCAATACGTGACTACTCACATAATACAATATTACGTTTATAATTAGTTTTCAAATAGATGTTCAATAATTGAATGGATACTGCACAAAGTGCATTAGCGCTAGACAGAAAGGGTTAAAAAATGACACGATATAGCAAATAAACATATAGCAAAAGTGTTCCGTGCATATTGTGTAGGCGGAATACAGCAGTGTATCTGTGCTAGTAAACAATTGTTTACAAGACAAACAAGATTACAAATAAGGGCAATGTTTACTTGAGGGAAAATAACATTTATATTATATTAATATTGCATGTGTAACAGTGAGTGGCTTAGGGGATGAGTTCGCTCCTCTCATGCAGCGGGCCCGGGTTCGAGTCCTGGTCGGGAAAAGTTACCTAGGTGGGGTTTTTCTGCGGTTTTTCCTCACCTGTGAGACATGTCGGGTAACTTTAGGCCCTTGTGGTCCCCAGATATCATCTGGCCGTCATTATCATCTTCATCCCATTCTTGCCTTGTTTGGAGTGTGTGTGTGTGTGTGTGTGTGAATGGTGTGTCTCGTCCTATGTGTTCGTGTTGTCTCGGAGGTGGCCCCGGCATTGGGCTGATCACTCATCCGGGGAGGTCCTCCATGTCCTTGTCTGGTCAAAAAAGTATGTATGTGATCCAAAGGTAATCTCTCTGCCGACAGGTCGCGGCCCTGTAAGGCCCGGGCGGCTTGGGTCGCTTAAATGCTAAAAGGGAGAGGTAAAACTAAGATAAAGAAAGAAAGAGAAAGTGTAACAATGAACACTACCACGGCACCATAGGCCAGTGTCAGGTTAAATCATGTGAGTTATACAATTTCACCAATTGTGATTTGTCGTTTTATATACATATAAGTATAGCTTAATGTAAAACACTCCTTTGATTTGCTGTGTCTTAAGCCAAGATATTGTAATTTTATGGCTCTTGTATCCTGGCTAATACGTTTCGGGCACAAAGCCTAATGGTTAAGATAATTTATATCAAGTAAATGTGCTACTTCTAAAGTGTACGATTATTACAAAAGAAATAGACACTTTCAGTTTGTTATGAATTCAAAACTATTAATGGTATAATGAATATGTTTGGACTGTTTTGTAGAGGAAGTCTTGAAGTTTAGTTTGTCAGCTCATAATTTTTTTTTATTTATACAACATGAGACCACCCGAATGAGCAACGTTCGTGCTAGGGCAGAGTTCAGTTCTTTACAATACATAGTACACAAATAAATAAACTATTGAATGCAAATAATTAAAAGAATACACTGTTGAATACAAATAAATAAAAGAAAATATAATTAATTTGAAATCAAAACGTAGAGAACAAATATAAAAAAGAAAGAACAGAAAAATAAAAAGAAAAGAGAAAAGTGGGACGAACAATATTGAAATCCTGAGATATATACAACATTACAGATTGAAGTAAATTTTAAACTAATAATAAGATTTTTGATAAACTTATTGAATTTTTTATTGTTCATATGTACTATTTCCGGATGTGACCTAATTATGGAGTTATAGAGCCTTGGACCATAATAATTGCTATGTTTGGAGCCCGAAGAGGTGTAGTATTTTGGTTCTATTAAGGGCAATGTTTTATTTCATGTACGTTACAATATTTGTGAAAGTATTTTAAAAGTGTGAGCTTATAAATTTGTTCTACAGTCACTCATAACATTAAATTCAGGAAATATCAAATTTGTTGGATATTTTATAGGCCTTTTGAAACAAATTTTTATGATTCATTTCTGTATTAGAATCAGGAGTGTCTATACAAAAGTTCAACGTGTGTTCCCTGTGTCACAAGACACACATCAAGGCGATAATCAAGTTAATTCCAAACCCGATGCATCGGCACTTGCCAGAACTTTTCTGATTCGTTCTTTTATTTCGTCTAAATCATGTGAAAGTGGAGGGACGAAAACTCTTCGACAAATCCCCAGCAGTGAAAGGAAATAGTCACACGGCGTGAAGTCGGGACACCTCGGTGGCCAACCTGCAAGAAGCGTTATTGTCGTTTGTAGCAAAGCAAATCCAACGAGTGTCCATATCACAGATCTACCACATATGTGATTCATGTCAGGTTATTCTCTACACAAGTTCAGAGTGCCTCTGCAGATGGTAAAATGGCATTCTTTAAAGAACACAATACAAAAACTCCTCTTCATGTATTAAAATTTTGATATTAATGATTACTCACAGTAGGCCTACATATACCTTATAGAGCAATATTCTTCGGTTATGTCTTCTTGTTTTGTCTATGAACCCTGTTATGTCAGGCCTATCATAAGACGCAAAACTAAAATATGTCTGTTGCTAACACTTTACTACTTTAACGACTAAGACAATTAATATTTACAATAAAATTAAAAATCCTATACTATTTCAAGGACTATTGTTGTCTCTTACAACAATTTATAAAATTTATTTAACTTAATTATAAATAAATTTACAATTGAAACGTTTAGTTTTATAAGGGTGTAAGTGCAAAAATCATGATTTTTCAGCTGACTATTTTAAATGAATCTATGTACCCAGACCAATGCATTTCAGAAGGGTCCAACGTCGAGGAAAAGCTACGTTAATAGCAATGAATTCCAAGATATAGCGCTGGGTCTATCTCCGGCACATCTTTCTATGGGTGTATATCTTCTTTCTATACAATCATGATTTTTGCACTTATAAAACTAAACGCTTCAATTATAGTTACGCAAAAATTCTTCTCCTTCTAGTTTCCTTTTACAAATTAATGACGGTATAAGGTATGAGGGTAATGAGGGTAGAATAGTTTCCAAGATATATCTTTATTCTATTCTACCCTCATTGGCCCGAAATTAAATTCATTAACTTGAAAAAATATATATCTCTAGGGCAGAGTTTCGTTATGTATTAATTCTTCGGATAAAGTAGTTCTATCAGAATAGTTATTTTATGATCCCAGTGTATTATATGGATGTGAGACATGGCCGTTTACTGATTAGGAAGAACATAGTCTGAGAGTGTTCGAAAACAGGGTACTTATTAAAATATTTGGGCCCAAGAGAGATGAAAATAAGGAGTGGAGAAAATTGCATAACGACGAACTTCATAACCTGTACTCTTCGCCGGATAGAGTAAAGGTAATTAAATCGCGAAGGATGAAATGGGCTGGACATGTTGCGCGCATGAGGGAGGAAAGACATATCTCAAAAGTATTGACTGGGAGACCCGAAGGGAAAAGACCACGTGGAAGAACTAGACGTAGGTGGGAGGACAATATTAGAATGGATTTAAGGGAAGTAGGATTTGCGAGGGATGATTGGATGGAGTTAGCACAGAATAGGGTTAAATGGCGGGCAACGAACCTTCAATTTCCGTAAAATAGATAATTTTCCTTTTGCTTTCTGAGGAATTATCTATTGCCATTGAGTAAGTGAGTGTTAAAACGAGATTTTATTTTGCGAGTAGGTTACGTTTGCGAAACGAGTCCGTGAGAGAGAGTGTAGCAATGCTACGAAAAACATAAAATAATATTACCACGTGTATCATAAACAATTTTTAGACAGTAGTTTAAATTTGTGAAATTATACTAAAATTAGATTTATTGTAATTAATTATGCACCGTTAAGAAGGCCATACTGGAGCGCGTAGACAACTGTTATCGATTTTCTGGTACAGGGCTGCCAACTTACTAAGGACAACGATTTTCACCCAACAAGTATGACGATTTTGCAATCGCCGTGAGAAATTTCATATTTAAATAAATTTAAAATTTCAGTTTTTATCAAACTGAGATTTAATAATCATATACGAATATTTTAAACTAAAAGATTATTTTCCATGTTCAACAATCAGAGTTGGTTACCCTAGACTCTAGAACAGGCTTGGCAAGCAATGCACTGAGAGTGCGAAGTTCTCTACCCCTACACTCGCCCCATTCCCATTCCTTCCACCTGAGAGGTAGGCAGACTCGTGACGCATGCCTCAGTGGCGGTACCTCAGATATTGGAGGAGAAATCTTTTAAGTAATGAAATGAATATTTCTTGAACTGCTGAAGAGTTGGCAAGGAAGGCACAAAGAGATGTAATGGGACATCTAGGTACCATGAGGAAAGACGCAATGGCAACGTTGAAGCACAGTTCTAATATTCTAGCCAAGCCTTCAGCTCAGAGAAGCAGGTATATACAATTAACATTATTTACTAACTAGTTCTACTTATTTTCCTTATGTTACTAGTGGCATTTAAGTGGTTTCTACACCGTAATTCTCAAAATGAACGTCACAATTTAGCTGAATAGTGTAGTGAAATTATTTAAACGTACATTATTACATATTGGCGTATTCTTAATGGCACTGTGTTAATTTAGACAGTTGGCATCTTTTTAGTCTCTTTGCAGATATTATCTTTTTAATATCCGACTGCAAACTCGATGAACTTAAACATAGAACACATCGTAGATATTCATAAGAAATGTGACTGCCCAGCAAGCTCTTGTTCAAGGTCAATAGGCTGAAAAGTTGTTCAAATTGATAAGTAGTATCAAACATGGCCAGTAATTTAGTTGCAAAAAGGCGCAGCTTGGGAAATGTTTTCGGCAGTGAAGTGTATAAATCCAAACCAAGTTTTCCTGAACTGCGCAATGGTGTGGTGGAGTATCAG
Source organism: Ectobius pallidus (assembly GCA_964059195.1). NCBI lineage: Eukaryota > Metazoa > Arthropoda > Insecta > Blattodea > Ectobiidae > Ectobius > Ectobius pallidus. The sequence continues at coordinate 7,864,884 of CAXKWD010000011.1, read as the reverse complement.
GATTTCCTGAAATTGTCTATGCCGCAGAGCATGCGCTCTGATTAGATCCAGAATCTTAACACAAATATTCATTACGTTATTCAAAGTAGCTGATTTTGCACACAGTGCTTCCCTGTGAATAATGCAGTGAATGGCTACAAAGCTATTAGAGGGAAATCCATTTTTACAAAGGAATTTTCGCAGTCTCACTATTAGACCCATATCTGTTCCCACCATTGCTGGAGCCCCATCTGTAGCTACGCAGACCATCTAGTCCCATTCAAGCTTAAACTTTCACGCTATCATCATCACTGCCTCAAAAAATCTTCACCGCGTGCGTGATCTTTCATTGAATAAATTTCCAGCAGTTCCTCGATCACAGCTAATTCTGTAACACAGCAAATTGAGCAGTATCTTTATTTTCAGTAGTTTTGTCCATGGCACCGGTCATGGAAACCACCATTAACGGCCGTGGGTGTCGGCATGCTGACCACATGCCCCCAATCCTGCCATCTGCCTATAGGTAGATGACGCAGCGGTCGGGTGGTAGGCTTTGTCCCTTCGAGGATGTCGCGCCACGGAGTTTTAGTTTTTTTGTCCATGGCAAGGGAAAATGAGCAGTGTCTATCAACCGTTTCTCCAAACTTTTGCCCAGGTCAACAATTCTGTTGGTAATAGAACCTCGTCTTAGGTTCCAACATGAGCCGAATTGATATGCCTCCTGATGGTAAAGCTTGTAATGTAGTCAATAATAGTAGGACATATCAAACCCTGTGCTTTATAATCTTCAAGAAAAAAAAAATACTTGTTCTCCAGTCCCGATTAAATACTCTTCGTTCATTCATGTTGCACACAAGCCAGCACTGAACAGGATTACTGCCACGCGACTAGTCACTGAGTCAACCGGTTTAGTTGTCATTACCTCACTGCTGAAATAGAGTAGTGGGGACGAGAGGGAGGGTAACTTTGCGCCTTCAGTGCCTTCGTTCCCGACCCTGCTCTAGAATGTTATAATTTTATACTACTCATTGGCAAAATTTTCTCCTTTAATTTTCATCATCTACCGTTAGTGCTTCATTTACCTTCGTCTGTCTAAAAGACAATTTTAGAGCAGGTTCCTCACGTTATGCACCTTAAAATTTAAAACCAACAATTTTATTGGCCTATGTCGCAAATCTCTAACATGCCCGGTAAATAATGTAATACTTCAAGTGTGAATGGTTTCCCAATTACGCTGCAGCGGTAGTGCTGGTACCTTCACAAAACAGGTATCGAAGTTCAAACTGACTTTCCCTGGCTGGATTCCCAGGACTTCATGGGCTGGATTGTTGCTGAGTTTTGAAACAGTAATATCCAGCGGCATATTTAGTAGCCTAGGCAGTGAATATATTTCCGCTCCTCCCTTCAAGAAGATAAATCTGCTTACGTAGTTCCTGAAGGAACTGGAATTCTTATAGGTCTACCATTTATATTCTGCATCCAAACTATTGGAAGTATAATACGACAGGTACATTAGCTGTAAGACTAAAGTCTGACCATCCGAAACAAGAAACGTGAAGTAAACAAAAACCATTATATCTGTCTCACTCTAGCTCATTACTCGTATGACCTAAGAGAGAGGCAGACATACTGGTTTTTGTTTACTTCAGGTTTCTTTCCTGGAACAACCAGATTACTAACAAAAGATTACTACTAACAAAGGAACAAAAGTTTATAACAAAATAAATATTAATAATTAATTAATTAATTAATAGAGTAATACCGGTACGACTGCATAAAATCTGTCGCTTTTGAATGAACTTATAGTCCCATTATTTTAAAGTATTTTCTTTTCTTTGTTAGATGAGTATAAAATCATATGTAACGCAAAACTCTTAAGATTTAAAATATTGCCATTGCATCAATATTACTAAATAACCTTACAATAGGATAGATTGGCTTGTAGAATTGATCTTGTCCAACATTTTGGCTGGTGCTGATTCTTAAGTACACGAAACTGTTATAAATAAACACTATTGCGATAAAAAAAATTGAGAGTAAAAATGTTTCTATAGAACATGCATAATCTCTACTGAAGTGCATACCAATAGCAACCTTTCGCCAAAAATAGCTCTTTCCAGTTTATTTTGTCTTTATCCAGAAATGATTTATTTCCAAAAATATTAGCTTGAATTGATTAACCCAGTTTTTTGTTATATATTTGCCTAAAATTCAATATTCTTTTTGTGATGTGCATTTCTATGAGTTTGTCATTAACATGTGCAGTAGATGAAACTGAGCAAGAAATAACACAATGCGAAATTTGTTATACCATTCTTTGGACCTCAATGTATCCATCGAACATTGTGATGTAAGGAGTGCATACAGATAGCGTCCATAGCTCCTAAAATATTACGAAATGCTTCCCATGGGCGCAAATCTAGAATATTGGATAGAAATTATGTAGAAATTTAAATCAGTTTGATATATTTTATGAAGCAACTCTAGGAGCTGGGTGTACTGAAGACACTTACAAGTCTTGTAACATTAAAAATAGCATTGTGTCCTATTGAGAGGACGTTTAAGAGTGCAATTGCTTCGTTTCAAGATGGAAAGAGATTGTGAGGGGCAGGAAGTGAGAAGGGCAGGGAGGCAACATTTTCTCTATGTGAAAACACCTAGAGTGACCTAGAGAAATCGAGAAAAGTTCTTGACGAAAGGAATAACCCACTATATCCCAGAACAAAGGATTGATCAGCAGTTTGGAGTGACGAAGAGAATACGGGATCTGTGGATTGACGAGTTCAATATTAGAGGAATGGTGGATGGTAGGTTAGGTTAGGTCCACACGAGGAATGGAAAGTATATAATGGAAGATATGAATGATGGATGTTACGATAATTGAAGTATCCGAGAAGAGATGGCAAGGACAATGAAACCAAACATTCTGTGGGTTGAGCTGAAAGAGAACAGGAACTATCGTTGGACAGCTAACAAGATGAAGTGTTGTCCAGACCAAGGAACTTTCTCGAACTTCTTTTAGAAATGAAAGACGAAAAATGCAGCTTATTATTTATCATGAGTTGGGTTCGATCCAACACCATCAACTTGTGAGGAATATAAAATTCCCTCACTGATTACACGTGGATTTGTAGATAACAAGAGTTTCCACACAACTTATCAATCAACTTAGATGCTATAGGGAAGTTGCAGACGGTGGAAGAATACTGGGAATGATACATTAGGCCCTGGGGACCCAAGTTGTGAAACAACACCGGTATGGGCACTCTGGAGACCGTATTTACATGCAAAGCTATCCAGTGGCAGTCTATGCACATTACTACACAATAACTTGTAATTGCATAATCCTTCATTACATGCTGTTTCCACTCTGCATTTCAAACGCCACATAAGTAATCTCTAGTCTAGTATCATATTTCAGTATATTGCATTAATATTTCCTGAATTAACCCCTACATTCACGAGCTTGTAGTTAATATTAATACCTTCGATGGTTTTAATCAGGCTCAAATTTAGTTCAAGAAACTGACTACAAAACAAATTATAAACTTTGCTTTCTGAACATGAATTGTATTATACACTTAAGTTTTGCACGTATGCATACGATCATACATATCCAAAATGTTTAATACGACCTTCCATTGTTCATAACCACCGTGCAGATGATTGTAGTTAATAGTTAATACCTTCAATGGCTTTAATCAGGATCAAATTAAGTTCAAGAAACTGACTACAAAACAAATTATAAACTTTGCTTTCTGAACATGAATTGAAGGGGCTAGTTCCATAAGGGCGTAAGGCACAAGAGCATAGTTTTGAGAAATCTTAATGTTTTTAAACAATGTTACCACTCACAAGTACAGGTCTTTTCTTATGACTGAGCAGAGGTTTAAGGCACAAGTATAAATTGTTCACTGAGTATTTAAGAGATATGAGGAGAAGGCATAAATGTTAAAAGCTCAAAATTCAAGATGTTCCTTATGCCCTTATGGAAGTAGCCCCTTCAATTGTATTATACCCTTACGTTTTGCACATGTGTATACGATCATACATATCCAAAATGTTTAATACGAACTTCCACTGTTCATAATCACCGTGCAGATGATCTTTAATTCTGCGCACTTTGATAGATATTGTGATAAATGTAGAATGTTGTCGTTTGTTTAGTGAAAAGATTGTATTAAAATAAATTGAAAGAGGCACGGGGTTTCTGAAACACCGTAGGCTAATAAAAACGAACGAATGGAATAATAGAATAATACAAACGAAAACCGAGTGGTGTCAAAACAGAATTACCCATCCTCTTACAATAAAATGATTTTACCAGAGGGGTATCGTGATCGCCAATTTAGGGAAGTGCACAATTTATAAAGTGAACTCGGTGTGAAAACACAACTGGGTGTGTTCAAACAAAATCTGATCTTTTTCAGATTTAAATATTGTTGTCTCTTTGTTTAAAAATAACATTGATGTCTCTTGGACATTTTGCTAGTGCCGGGCTACTACAAGTCTTGATTCATGTAAGTTTTTTAAAATTGTAGTAATTATATTTAAAAATCTGTCTGTAAGCTTTGCAGACTTGAAAAAATTAGAGACATCGAGATAATAAATTTGTATTAATTGTAGCACCTCAAAATGATATTTGACCTCATGGTAGAGCATATCCTATAAAAGCTGTGGCTACAGTAAGGAATAAAATTAATACACCTACGGATCATGTATATAAATATTTATATGATCGTGGTGTACAAGTTATAGAGACAGAAAACTTACGACTCCGGGCCACTGATTCCTTTTTAACCTATGTAACCAAGTGTAATTTTTAATATTGTTGACTAAAATTATATTTTAATATTTACTTTACGTATTGATGTTTATTTTCTACAGCCTATGGTCACATAAAAAATATTTTAATTTGTTTTTCCTATACAGCATTTTATCTGACTGCTTCCATCACAAAGTGTTTACTCTCTCTTGATACTAATCTGCCGTCACGGGTTATATCCCCGGCAATCCGGCAATCCCATTTTCTTAAAGAAGGGTTTTCATATCCTCACGAATAGAAGAGCTAAAAATAATGGATGAGGGAGTCGTCATGCTAACCACGTGACACCAAACACTATCATCTTTCAAAGTAACTAGCAAAATACAATTTACAGCACTTCAGTGCATGTGTGTTGTTAAGCTGTCTGTTCCGTTATTTAGGTACCTATAACCTTACACTTATCAAATCATATAGACTACTTTTACCTATACCCGAGACGAGGCTAAGAAAGAAACCTGAAGTAAACAAAAACCAGTATGTCTTTCTCACTCCTAAGTCACACGAGTCATGTGCTAGAGTGAGACAGATGTACTGGTTTTTTGTTTACTTCAGGTTTCCTTCTTAGAACGGTCAGACTTTAGGTCTTATATTTTCTAAGGAGTGTTATTGTACTGCCCAGCATCACTATAGGTGATACCTGTGTAACTTCCTTTGAAATGTGTACCAAAATATATTTTATGAAATAAGGTTTCCCTGAGGCAATTTTAACTCACACGGGACTTGCTGCATGGCGTGATATCGGATCACGAATAGAGAACCCGTCTTATTACGGGAAGAATGATCATGCTTTCAAAATGAAGAGTAGAAAACAGAGAACGGATGTAGTACTAAATAAGACATAACATGTTTGTCAGTGAGGAAGACCATTAAGGGCAATCAGTCATAGGATAGAGGTTCCATCTGGCGCTGTGAAGTGAACTCTGGCGTAGCTCAGTTGGTAGAGCAGTGGCACGAATATCCAACGGTCCTGGGTTCAAATCCCAGTGTCAGAGGAATGTTTCTCCTATAATATTCTCACGCAAAATCCAACAGAGACATAATCTGTGGTTCATGAGTGCATATATATCCATCTTCAATGTTAACAATAACAGTGGAAGCCCGGTCACAAAAATCACTAATTAGTGTGCCTCACATCACTGCATCTGACATAACTTATCTGTCAGTGAGGTAGAACTTTAAGGGCAATCAGTCATAGGAGAGAGGTTCCATCTGGCTCTGTGAAGTGAACTCTTGCGTAGCTCAGTTGGTAAAGCAGTGGCAGGGATAGCCAAAGGTCCTGGGTTCAAGTCCCAGTGTCAGAGGAATGTTTCTCCTGTAATATTCTCATGGCAGGAGAAGCTGAATGCCATGTCCGTGGTTTCCATCGAGTACGATGTGCTTCGTGAGATACTTTGATGACGTATTCATTTCGTTATCCATGAAAAAGTGTGGAGGAGTGCTATGTAATTAACAAGTAAATTGTAATTTTTAATTCAAAGTAATTACTTCACGACCTATACCTACCCGCTCATGCAAATTCGTTTATTTCGGGAGCGGACGGCAAACTGTAGGATTGCCTATGGACGACGTTGTACCTAAATACGGCCCTGGATTTAACTTATTTTCTTTTAACAGTCTACAAAAAAATTATTACGAAAATGCATGGTTCTTTTTTCTGCCAAATGCTGTTATGAATTCAAACCCACTCAATGTCAGATGAAATACAAAATTTCCATCATTACAAAATTCCTTACATTTAAAAAGAAGTATAACGGCGCCTTCTGTGTTTAAGGATATTTACAATAATTCCCGCGATAACCATATAAATAGCATATTTCATAAATGAATTTTTTGTGTAATTTCTGTAAGAGGAAAGTCCCGGGTGGGAATAGATCCTTGGTCTTCAGTTTGGTACACTCGCGTCTAACCACTGGACTTCCCATTCCATCCTATCAGTTGCTGTGTAAGCATGTACATGGTAAATCAAGTTTTCCTCAACATCTCTCAGAATCAATATCTGAAACAACTCCTTCGGCTATTTTTCGTAGTTCATTTTGTAAACACAGATATTTAATAGAGAGCTTATTAACTTCCTACAAGCTATTCGTGGCCATGTGAGAAAGAGGGAGCGTCGTGGATGCTAAGTTTAAAGAGATGTTGTTTCTGTTCCGATAAGCATCGGTGGGACTGCAGTGGAACCAGCTAAATGTTGCTATTATACACTCGTACTCAGCAAACTAGCAAAAGAAGGAGGAAAACTTTGAAGATTGCCATTGAGTGAACGTGTTCGGAATTCCATTGAATGCAGACACTGCCTGTAACCTTCCGTCACTGCAAAACCATAACCATTTATAGACCTATTTTTGGGGTATATTACGTCACACTAGTAATTGCAGCAACGATATCATTAGAACTAATACACATATGTATTGTTTTAATTTTCTTCCCATAAATGCTTCAGGTCTGAGACCTGACATAAAATTTCCTCTACTTTAAGAATGAGTCTTCTTATTTTCTCAATTTATATCGCTGCATAGAAAAAGCCACCACCTAATAGGAGTATATTCAATAAACTAACGAAAAGCTGATCTGACGGATTAAAAAGGTTTCAATTAAAATGGAGATGATTCGTTACCGACCGCCGGAGTGGTCGCTGACTACAGATCCATCGGGCCGGGTTCGATCCCCGGTACCTCCTCGGATTTTTCTGAGCTAGGGAGGTCTGGTAGAGGTGCACTCAGCCTCTTGAGTCAAATTGAGGAGCTACTTGATAGGAAAGTAGCGGTTCCGGTCATGGAAACCACCATTAACCACCGTGGGTGTCAGCATGCTGACCACAGGCCCCCAATCCTGCAGTCTGCCTATGGTAGATGACTCAGTGGCCGGGTGGTAGGCCTTGTCCCTCTGGGATGTTAGCGCCACGGAGTTGGTTTGGTTCGTTACCAGTTTGTGCTGATACTCTATAATCGATATCAGTATGTATTTTTGTCTCGATATTCCGATACATCCACTCTTGGAAAAAATAATAAAATACAATTTTTAAAAATAAAATATTATTACAAAATAAACCACGAAACATAGCCCAAGGAGATGTTTCAATTATATATAATTGACAGCCGAATTAAAATATATTATTGTGATATGTAATTTTAGTCAGAAGTTAGCTACCCATCTTTCCACAAAACAAATGTTAAAACAGAATTAGATTCTATTAGAAATTAAAACATTAACTTACTTTGTTCTAATGTAATGTCTGTACAAAATTCGGAGGATCAGTAGAGGCAAAAACGAGACCAACTGCTTGCTTTACCTGCTGTCTGCTATTTTGAAACTTAGGAATTGAGACATTTGCTCCTTTCGACCGCTTTAGAACATGCTATCGCCTTTTACCGTGCAGTATTATTTACAGAAATGACTATATGTTTTCTTAAAAATCGTTGGTAATTGATTTAACGTAACTGGAAATTTTTATAGCTATTATCTGATCTGAATTCTGATAGAAATCTGTTAAAAATAAGTTTCAGCAATCACAATAGCAAATCTTATGTAATATGAGTTTATATTAAGCAATCTAATAATGAAATAAGACATCACATTGATGAATGATTCTCTCTTTACCTTAGTTTTACCTCTTCCTTTTAGGGACATTTAAGCGACCCACGCCGCCCGGGCCTTACAGGGCCGCGACCTGTCGGGAGAGGGATTATCTATGGATCACATAGATACTTTTTTGGCCTCCCTGGTTGAGTGATCAGCCCAATGCCGGGGCCACCTCCGAGACAACACGAACACATACGACGAGAGACACCATGCACACACACACACACACACACACACACACACACACACACACACACACACACACACACACACACACACACACTCACTCCGAACAAGGCGAGGATGGGATGAAGATGATAATGACGGCCAGATGATATCCGGGGACCACAAGGGCCTAAAGTTACCCGACATTGTCTCACAGGTGAGGAAAAACCCCGGAAAAAACCCCACCTAGGTAACTTGTCCCGACCAGGATTCGAACCCGGGCTCGCTGCGTGAGAGGAACGATACACGATAGTAGGCACTGTATGTAAACTGTGTTAGGAGCAGTGTATGGTTCATGTTTGGAACTGCATGTTGACAATGTTAGAATCCGTATGCTGAAAGTGTTAGGAACTGTATGTGGATAATGTTAAGGATCGTACGTGGACAATGTTAGGAACTGTATGTAGACAACATTACGGACTGCGTGGTCAATGTTAGGAATTGTATGTGGACAATGTTGAGAATTGCATTAGTGGGTGCTATCTTTTTATATACAGCACAAATGGGAATTTTACAAACAACATCACCATATACAGAGTGTTTCAAAAATACTTTTACAAACTTCGGGCATGGGTTCCTTACATCAAAAGAAGGAAAAAAGTTCATATGAACATAGGATATGTCCCATTATCCTTGTTTTCTCGTTATTCGACGTGTCATGGAAGCCTGAGAAACCATTCGACACCATCCCAGAGTATTTGAAAGGGTGCGACAGTCCATGATTCGACGAGTGTATGCATGTCTAGAAGCAAGAGGAGGACATTTCAAGCATTTGTTATGAGTTTTTTGAGTTGACGTGTTATGAGTGTAACAATGTGTTGAACATTCCTAACGAGTAAACAAGGATTATGGGACGTATGTCCATATGAACTTTTTTCCTTCTGTTGATGTAAGGAACCCATGACCGAAGTTTGTAAAAGTATTTTTGAAAGACTCTGTATATCAAACATCCGATTTCTTACTCCAACTACGTGAATATACAACACTAAAAAAAAAGTTAAATGAGCAAAAGTGTATGAAATAATCACTTAAAACCATTCTGAAATGTAGCTTCTGATAGTCATACCCCGTCTTTATGGCTGTATTATTGGTTAAGTAAAATAGACTAGATTCAATACCTTGCTACTGTAAGGTTTGGGATGGTAATTTTTATTGCAAATCTAGGATGATGAGTTAATAATTATTGAATATGTAAGCTTTCTTTAACTAGTTTAGGAGGAATTAACTTTAAACATAAAGAAATTACAAATAATAATAATAATAATAATAATAATAATAATAATTCAGACCACAGACAGTGTGTTTAACACTAATGTAAAGTAATACATGTTTATGAAGTGTATTGTAAGTGATTATGTGTGTTTATATATTTGTGTGCGCTTTCAAGTCCAAAGTGCCATTAAAAATAGTATTGTAATCGAATGTGCGCTTGGCGGATTTTCCGCACTGCAGTACTTCGACAATATGAATGTTCACAATGTTTGTATTTCATAGTGTTGGACAGTTTATGCTTAAAGAAACAATTTTGTAAAACAATCCAAAGCTTTGTAGTTGTCTGTTATTACGTAAACAACTTTAGGGTCCATGCTTGCACGAATTATGAGACCTTTATTCACTATTCCTAGAAACTTTTAGAAACTTAAGGCATGTTATATGTATGTGTGTATATATATGTATGTATATAAATATACATATATGTATGTGTGTGTATGTGAGTGTATATATAAGCTTATATTCCTTTATCTGAAAATCTACATGGAAAGCTAGACTGTAGGACATGATCCATTATTTATTAGCTAAATTTTATTACAAAATGCAATTAATTGTGGTAGATTGCCACATGAGAACTCAGTGGTTAATGTAAATTTATTTTTGTTAAGTGTCATAGGTGTAATAAATATTTACTGTCTTGCATTTTATCTCCTTTGTATATGTCCTGACCAGCCCCACATCAATCTGTGGGGCCCGTTGCCATGTTTCACCATTTATGCTGCCTAAACGTATCAAAGTTTCCCTCCAAAATTTTGACTCTTCCCTCTAAATTTTTAATGGACAATGTCTAATAAAAATGTAATAAATTTCATAACTGGAACTTATTGAATGTTTAATGAATAATAAATAGACATGAGGGAGCTGATGAATCCTTTACATTAATAAAATCATCAATTTTACATAATTTTATTTTGTATGGATGTTTAATTCTCGTCATTATATTTAAACCTTATTTACAATTAAAATAAACCAAAATCGTGCTAAACTCGGTCCATTAGAATTTACACTACTTCGCTACACTACTTCAAGAACTTAAATATTTCGCTACAGCATTTAGGATTGTTCAGAGATGGGAATTTTTACATTTGAATTTGACACTTGAAAGAGTTTTCAACATAGTCGCCAGTGTTATAACTTTGTTTTAAGACACATTTTTTCTCCTTTGCGGGGCCCTGTTTCTAAGGCAACAGTAGCACCGCACATGTAAGGCTCCTGGTCCAGACACCGTATTTATTAGTATTGTTTAGTTTAATATTCACCATTTGAGCAAAATTGAGCATTTTCTATAGGCTTCGTGAAATTTTACATATAAAATATTTTCATTTTATAAAAGAAAGAAGAAAATAAAGGCATTACTACACTACACAGTTTAACAATTAGATGTCATCTTTGATTACATTTTCAAAATCACTCACTTTATAAAAAATATATTTTACCAGCCATTTATATAATCTACTTTTAAACATGTTACTATTTAAATTTTGAATTTTCGTTGGCAAATTGTTGTACATTTTTATATCCGTTTGATTTTAATATTTCGAATTTTTTGTAATCTTTGAAATGGAATATCAGTTTTGTTCAAACTCCTTGTATAATAATTATGAATATCCTCTCTTATACATGTGTAGCTTCTCTCTAATTAAACAGAAAACATTATATATGTACAAATTAATAACCGTTGGAATTTACGTATGTTTTTAGAAATAATGGTCTACACCAGTGATTCTCAAAGTGGGGTCCGCGGACCCCCGGGGGTCCGCGATGGTGTTTCAGGGGGTCCGCAGGCTGTTTAAGAAGAAATAGGATATCCCGTAATTTTATCAAATTACATATCTTCTAAAGCAGCTTCACTGTTCACATTAAGGAATAAACTCTGTTTGTTATCATTGATAGTGTTATTTTGTCTATTAAATTAAGTACATTTGAATCAAAGTAATTATTTAGTTTTATTTTTCAAAACCCAGAGGGGGTCCGCAAAATTTTAATTTTTTTCAAGGGGTCCGCGGACTGAAAAGTTTGGGAACCACTGGTCTACACTGTTCTCCTACTTTAGCACTGGTCAATATTCTAACAGCTTTCTTTTGAATTACCAATACTTTCTCAATTCTGATATTACTTCACCATAATATCAATCCATACCTACATACACCATACTTGATAGTTTACTGCATATTAAGTCTATATGTGAGTTCCAGGAAAGATGTTGTCTACAATTATACCCAAGAGTTTAACACTTTCGGTTGCATTTGAAAACACTGCATCCTGGGTTCCTAGACTAAAAAATAATATTTTGTGTTTTATTTTCATTCATAAAAAATCTATTTGATTGAAACCACTGCTGTGCTTTTTTAGGGTATTTTGAACTAAAGCTAAAAGTTCTCAGGAAAACTGAGAATGCTAATCCCCAGGGCCCATATTCTAATGATATGTCATCTTTTTATAGATGCTGCATAGACATTGCCAACTTGTGGATAAATCCTAATCATGGCCTATAGATTATAGAAATGCATTTTTATTAGGTTATTTTTGTCATTTTATGCAATTTTATACTTTTAGGGAATTTATTTCAATTTTAGGTCATTATTTTGTCATTTTCGTGTCATTTGCTTCCTTATTTAGTCAATTTCATGTATTTACATTGAGTGTATTACATTTTTTCGTCGCTAGCGGTGCTGCCTTTGAAGTGTTGTTTGTTTAATGCAAGAAGGAAACGTTCATCGCCTCACTCATAAGGCTAGGGCTCCACTAGCAGTATTTGACTGCTGCCACGAGCAGCATTCTACTGCCTAAATTTTTACTGCGAGAAGGTGGCTTCACTTGCTGTAAATTTTCTGCGAAAAAAAGCTGTAGTTTACTGCTCCGCTCTGCTCAGCCCGGCTTCACTAGCAGTTTTGTTCTGCGTTGCACACAGCGTTGTGGGGTTCTTGTGCATAGAATATAGACTATCTTGTAATAATTGGTGGAAATGAGTGCATTGTATATCTTAAAAGTAATTGACCCATTTCATCTCAGATCATACAGGGGGTGTCACATCAACATCATGGATTTTTCTGAAAAAAATATATGTTAAAGGACCACATGACCTATGTTCAGAAATGAAATATTTTCCTTCTCACTTGATTTGTAACAATGTTACAGGCACACAAAGAATCGGGATTTTGGTAAAGAGTTGTACGCAAAGAAAATATTGCAATTTTCAAAGCGCTATAAATCAGAAACCAAAGATTATGGAGACTTGAGGTTTTTTTATTTGAAAGCCTGTTCATAGTAGTTTCAAATCATGATATGGGAAGACATTTTTAAAATTCTCTTTAACTCTAAAATTCAACATGAAAATACAAAAAATTGAATTTTTTCCAAAGTTCATGTATTTTTTTTGAATATGTGAACAGTCGTAAGTCATTACTTTTATTGGGATAATATGGTGTGGAAACTGGACTAATTATTAGCAATAAAATTTCTGCCCTAGCTTCTCACATTAAGTAGATAAATCTTTCTAAAAAGTGAAAAAACACATTTTTGACTGTTAGTTAGAAATTATTTTCTCCAAAACACCCATCTCAAAAGTTTTGAAAATTACACAAAATATTCTTTGATGGTTGTTCTTATAGGTGGTACAATCACATTGGGGGATATTTGTGTGGAAAACGTGAGATAATTTTTTCAAAACTACTCTACCTGTTCCATAATGTTGGACATTTAGTATATAATGTATTACATTGACAACACTGTTTTGCCAAATGTTTTCAATGTACACAGTTCTATTAAATGAAATTGTATTGAAAGATCATACCATAGATGGTTGAGTCCATTTCCGGAGTGACGTCACTTGAATAACATAAACATGCAGTTGAGGAAATGTTCGTCGTAATCTTGATGTTTATGAAGCTAATTGAATACACATGTAAATGTATTGGAACTGAATACTGTTGGATTGTGCAGCATCCATACTATAATTTAAATACAGGTTGTGTAATATTTAGTTTCTTTGTACAGTTTATAATGTTGGCAACAGAGACTACTGTGTTTTGTTTCTTAAGTCTCTGTGCAAGATGGCATCCATTTCCGTTTGTGTGTGATGAACTCTGTCTTCCGCCTGTGTCATGTGAGGATGCAAGTATTAATAAATGTTCCTGCAAATGAAGAATCCGTGTATATCTTTGAAATATAAGATCATCCACTCCAAGAATCCATCAAATACAATCGGAGGACCAGCTATAATTGTAGCAAAAAGATGTAGCTTAATGACATTGTTACTTCTCACTATCTAGAATATTTGCATATTAATGTTCGTAGAAATGATAAAATTTGAATGTTTACAGTATCTGAAGCTCAGAATGAGGATTTGCATTGAATTAAGTGATTTACACACTTGCTAATTGATAAATGTCTGCATTTATTATCAATCACAATTACATTAAATTCTCTTTGAGACTGCGAATCTCACGAAGCCCACTAATCCTTGGTCCAAATATGCTGTGAAACGTACCTTTGGTATGTGATTCACGAAATTACTCACAAAATGAAGGATTTTCCCCTTGGTTAGTATTAATGTCCTGAGGATTGATGAAGATTTATTATCTTCGTAAAGAAGTCCTTGCGGTCCTTAATATTCATGGTCGTTGAATTACTGAATCCATGATAAAAATGAAGAAAAAGGCCTTTTGCCCGAAATTGGCAATATCTTGAAATGCTAGAAACCTTTAATAAGTTGAAAAAGAATTCCTTGCTCTTGGAAAAGGTGAATGGAACGTGGATGAAGCTATCCATTTCGAAGAAGTGTGATTAAAAAAACAGAAGGTTGAAATAACTAGATATTCGCCAACCCAAAAAATAGCTTGATCAAAATATATTGAATTAATTAACCATTCATGAAAAAACACTACACTAAATATAATAATCTCAAAATAAATAAAAATAAACAAAGAAATGTTTTAATAGGAAAGTATTTACAAATAAATTTCCCATGTGCTTCTCAAGCTGGATCATTCTTTTCCACATGGACAGTCAGCCCAGCTTCATAAGTTTAATGCAGAACACATGAAGATGACAGAAGAACTCTTCTCAGCAGTGTGATGTTACAAGTGAAAAATATAGGCCTAATGATATTTCAGTATTTGTATAATATGTTAACATATATTTTACCTTAAGTAGTTTTTCTACTACTTTTGTCTAAATCTAGTGATCAATATTAATAATTAACCGAAACTGATGGACTCTCACAAAGAACCAGCAATACCCTTTGCTGAATTTGGACTCAAAAACCTCTAGTGGTAAGATTTCCAATCCGGAAATGGACTCAACCATCTATGGTGTGATCTTTCAATACAATTTAATTTAATAGAACCGTGTACATTGAAAACATTTGGCAAATACAGTGTTGTCAATGTATTACATTATATACTAAATGTCCAACATTATGGAACAGGTAGAGTAGTTTTGAAAAAATTATCTCAGGTTTTCCACACAAATATCCCCCAATGTGATTGTACCACCAAAAAGAACAACCATCAAAGAATATTTTGTGTAATTTTAAAAACTTTTGAGATGGGTGTTTTGGAGAAAATAATTTCTAAAAAACAGTCAAAAATGTGTTTTTTCACTTTTTAGAAAGATTTATCTACTTAATGTGAGACGCTGGGGCAGAAATTTTATTGCTAATAATTAGTCCAGTTTCCATACCATATTATCCCAATAAAAGTCATGACTTACGACTGTTCACATATTCAAAAAAAATACATGAACTTTGGGAAAAAATTCAATTTTTTGTATTTTCATGTTGAATTTTAGGGTTAAAGAGAATTTTAAAAATGTTAAATTGTACAATACAGGATACATCTCTACTTGCACTATGATTTCTTCACTGTCTAGTTCCATTTTGCCAGTACACAAACAAACAAACAATGAACAACAACAATTATACAACAAGGGCGCTCGAGACAATGAGTTACTGCCGCTGCCAGCAGATTTCTACAGCTAGTGAAGCCAGATTGCCGCAGCAGATTACTGCGCCAAAATGGAACATGTTCTATTCCGCGGCAGTAGAAATTTTTACTGCCGCAGTAATTGTGTTAAGAGCAGTAAAATGACTGCCCATATAGCCACCTAGGCTTGTTTGCGTGTGTTCCATTTTCAAGCAGTAGAATGCTGCTCGCTTCAGCAGTCGAATACTGCTAGTGGAGCCGTAGCCTAACGTTGACGGGCGGCTCGCTTTGTTCTCATATTACAATGCTTGTTGTTACTGTAAAAGGTTTTCTCAAAAGAAACCGCTGACTGAATTCGTTTTTCCAATTCTCTGATTGCTCAATGTCATTGCCACGTAAGTGTTTTGCTGCATCTACATCTTCCCGCTCTGTTTACTAACACTGTGCAGTGTGGCAACTAATCCAAGCGGCGGCGACTTCTTTGATGTTAGCTGTCAACGAATTGAGCGAGGCAATAATAAAGTGTTGACATGCCTCAGTCGGAAGTGAGAATCAAAGAAACGCAAAAATGTTGTATTATATTACTATTGTTATTAGATTGACTTGGCACCAGAGTCTGCCACCTGCTTGGATTTGAGAGTGCAAACTATTTTATACTGATACCCTCAATTAAACAACAATATAATCCGGCAGACCACAAAAGGATGTGCCGAATTTTAACTCACCAGTGCCTCAGTGCCACAGTGCCAGTATAAATTTCCGTGAGAAAAGAACATTCACAACATTACAGTTATTTACAGTTTTTACAATTAAGTACAAACTAGTCATAGGCGTACCGAGGGGGGGTTTTGGGGGTTTTAACCCCCCCATTGATTAAAAAAAGGAAAATTGTATAATTTTTTTAAGTCTGCCCATAAATTACTTAATACAAGTATAAAGCGTGGGAAGCTTAAAACTCGTTATTTTGCGTCTTAATTTTTAAAATTTTCCGGGGTACAACCCCCGGAAGCTTAAAACTCGTTATTTTGCGTCTTAATTTTTAAAATTATCCGGGGGAAGACCCCCGGAAGCTTAAAACTCGTTATTTTGCATCTTAATTTTTTAAATTTTCCGGGGGAGGACCCCCGGACCCCCCCCCTCCCTGGGGGGTATTCCATACGCCCCAGACCCCGCGGATGTTATAACCCCCCCATATGGTCGGCCTGGTTACGCCTATGAAACTAGTCTATAACTTTGTGTGTAGAATAATATTTTTTTATAAATAAAATATCAGTTTTTAGGTCATTTTTTATAATTATTAAGTCATTTCTGTAAAATTTAGGGTCATTTTATAGGTCATTTTTCAAACAATTTTAGGTCATCAGAATCCGGGCCCTGGTAATCACATAATTTTGTGTGAATCATGAACTTGATTCTACAATACATAACCTTAACCGGAAGAGAGAGATCTTGAAAGCATGCAGTACTTCCACTAGATGGTAAAGCTGTAAATATGAACCACACAATGTTATTTCACTCGTCCTTGCCGAGACATGTTATCTTTTCATTGCGATATACGTTCCGTTCCTCAAATGCAAATTAATCAAGCAGGGTTTCTGTTTCTTCATTCGCACAAATTTACTAGCTGTTTCTCTTTCCTCATCCCTTATCCGTTCCGCCAAACTCCCCATTCCAAGCCTCTCTCTCACCCAACTAGCTGTCCACCCCACACTTCCTCTCCCGTGTCACACCCACACGAATACTGAAGCCACTTTATTTCATTGTTGTTTTTCTAATTGGCTAGATGACTGATAATTATAAGAATATAATTAGAGATTATAAGGAAGAAAATATTAACGACTTCTTACATAATATGTAATATATTAGTTCTATAGAACACGAAAAATAACATTAATCTATAAGACTATAACTATAAAAAATGGCTTATGTTTCATATGATGCCATTGTCGTCCTTCCGTACCTTAAAAGGTGGATTGCTTTTAGTCTTTTTTTTTCATTTCTGTGGGACGTACTGCACAATTTACTTACATTCTCGTTTTCTTTTCATGGGAATAATACAGAAACCAATAGCTTAATACTAGTATTTCTATATGAAACTAGGTAAAATTTAGCTAGATTAATAATGCTGCTATATTGTTTTTTTATAGCTATTTATGTATCAAGTACGTAAAATAAGGCTTTAGCGAACTCATCCAGTATTTCAGCCTCAGCTTACGCCTCGGCCGCAATACTAGATTCGTCCGCTAAAGTTTTTGCGTGCGTGGTGCATACAGTATTTTTTAGTAAAAGCTCTGTAATTTTACTATTGAGCTCAGTTTTTAACTAATTTTCAATGATTCTGCACAAAAAAGCAAAGATAACGGTGATTGTATCATAGTGCATGTTAATTAACTTCGCTTGCTGTGGATTGTTTGTTTTCCTTAAAAAAAAAAAAAAAAACTTTTATAGACATCGTTAAGATAATAATGTTGATTAATTAAACTAAATATATTCACCTCAATCGAAATTATACGTAATTTTTATAATATTTTCTGCAACGAAACTTATTATGCCTTGTTAAATGAAGCAATCGTAAAAGAGGCTCATCTGAAAGCGTTTTTTTCAGCTAGCACTGGTGGTCTAACGGACTAATGCGATGGTGCAGTAATGCAAACTTTGTGCGTTTGAGTCCACCCCAAATCATAAGAATTATAAAAAGTTATTATTATCGAAATTATTTCTTAAATTCAAGATTTCTAAATTGCAAGGTTTACTGTGCTTGTTAATAGACAATGAACAATAAAACTGTATATATAAAACTGAAATTACAGTGGGAGGCACTGTAGAGGCATCTAGGAGCCACAGTTGGAACTACGTCCACTAGGAGTTAACCATGGCAACTTTACCGTACTAGTACGGTAAAGCGCTACTTTCCGGCGTGTTAGCAGTTCGAGAAACAGTCACTTTGCGGACCGTGTACTATTTTCCATTGTGGTACATAGCGCAACCACTCATACACAAAACTATAACACCGATGATATTGCATATGGTTGGCAATAAGTATTTTACTTAAATTACATTTACCAACAGTTTGTTTTAAATAATATTCATAGTAGCTATAATAGTAATATTAATTCTCTATATAAACTTGTTCTTTGATTGAAGTCAGTAGATATCAGCGCAATGCATAGAACAGACGACACAGTTAATATAGCTATGCTTTTTCTAAACCTTACTTCATATACACTCGTATACACCGATATAAGAAGTCCTTAAGATGTGATGATTTCACAAAATGCACTGGCAATAATATTAATGATGTAAGTGTATGATTCATTGACGTGTTGGTTATAGGTTTAAAGCAGCCGTACAGGTTAGGAATGAATTGCATTCTATCTGAAAACAATCGGTGTGAAGGGTTTTGTTTTAGCCTACAAGTAATTATTTTCTGTTTGTTGTTAAAGACGATTGCTGTTTGAAAGAGAATAACTCTTTTTACTTAAGCGTTGATAGAACATAATATTGGCCAGATTGATAGTGCTTAATCGAATCTTGTGTTTTTACGCATAAGCCGCGAACTGTAAATGGCTCAAGTTTCACATTAATTTCTTCTTACGCCAACTTGTTTGAACTTTTATTGAGAAGTTTGTAACATTAATTGATTAATATATTATTATTGACAAATTGTAACGTATGTTACCATATAAACAAATTAGATTGTAATAGCTTTTCTCGATTAATTACAATCACATTTACATCATAAACTTTCTTCTATTTCTTTCTTTATCGTAGTTTTACCTTTCCCTTTTAGGATTTAAGCAACCCAAGCCGCCCGGGCCTTACAGGGCCGCGACCTTTCGGGAGAGGGATTATCTATGGATCACATACATACTTTTTTGACCAGACAAGGACATGGAGGGCCTCCCCGATGAGTGATCAGCTCAATGCCGGGGCCACCTCCGAGACAAGACGAACACATAGGACGAGACAAACCATTCACACACAAACTCACTCCAAACAAGGCGAGGATGGGTTGAAGATGATAATGACGGCCAGATGATATCTGGGGACACAAGGGGCTAAAGTTACCCGACATTTGTCTCACAGGTGAGGAAAAACCCCCACCTAGGTAACATGTCCCGACTAGGATTCGCACCCGGGCCCACTGCGTGAGAGGAGCCACAGGGACTTATAAACTTATATATAATATAAAATTGAGAATAATTAATGTGTATGACCAATGAGTGTGCCGCAGGTTGAAAAAGGTAGGGAAAAGCTGATCTATTCTGTATTGCATAAGGGGATCTCCTGGTAGATGACCGCTTCTTGGGTTAGAAAAAGTGATTTGAGTGCGGATTGGTATTTTATATACTTTTTTAAAAATAGTAACACAATGCGGTTGTTTAACCACTAGGATACTGAATGGCGATGTGTGGTATTCTGGTAACCGCCTCCCGCACAACAGATTAGTTACCGGAGGTCTGTATGCTGTATTATTACTACATTGAAATATTTTAAAGCCGAGAGAAATAATTTCAGACAGAAGTTAATAGATTCAGTAACCTGTAAACACTAACATTTAAATAAATTCCGATTGATGTAAATATAAACATACCGGTACAGAAGAATATAATGCTTTCTAAACCTACTGCAATGTCAAACCCATTTCAATTTTCAATCGCACGCATTATTTTTAAATCGATTAATACTCTTATCGCATATTTATGATTTCATTAAATTTCATGAAATATATACGACCTCTGACTAAATATCGCATTCGACCTGTCTGCACGTGTAATTAGTTATAAGCATACGTCGACCGAGTTCCAATGCTTCTTCATTAATGTAGTTGCTCATATTTTAATTACCCTGTTAAGTGTATTGGAATGCGCAATTCGGTTAAAGATTTTTTGTTTTTTTCCTTTTGTGTAAACAAGTCTCGACTCTTGCGCTGGATTCAATGTCTAGGTGTCATACCGACCGGTATTAAATTTTTTTTAAAAGTTTTTCAAATAGTTAAAATGGAATTTACCATTGCAGGAAGTGGAGAAAAACATAGAAATAATTTTATTTATTTATTTATTTTTATAGAAGGGCGTAAGTTACAATTTGTACCATTTTCATGTTTTTAAGATTTTATGTATTACAAAGGTAGATCTATTGTTTGAGTTTAAAGGGCTATTAAAATATCTTTTTAAAAATAGTTTTTCAAATAATTTAAAATGGAATTTGCCATTGCAGAAAGTGGAGAAAAATATAGAAAACTACATTTTTTAGAAGGGCGTAAGTTACTATTTGTACCATTTTCACGTTTTTCAGATTTTATGTATTACAGAGATAGATCTATCGTTTGCGCCAAAAGGGCGCCAGTGATGCTGTTGGTAACAGTAGAGTGAAATTCATAATTGTTAAAATCAATCTCTGACAAGCGGCATTTTAAAAACGAACAGCTGGTAGTGATCATGGATGCAACTGAACATCGAAGAGCAGCGTTTGTTCTTTTGTGGAGTAAAGTTTAATTCTTTCTTGTACATGTTTAAAATATTTTATGGGAATTTCTTTAGGAATAATTACAATGATCTATTTGAACGACCTCAATTAAATACCTGCTGTACCTGTGAAGAGATGCAATTGAAACTTAAATCTCCACTTCTTATGGCCGGTTTCTATAAAGTCGCGAATTACCTATGGGTAAATTACCCAATGGACAGAATTTACACAAAAATAACACCACACAAACACAAATAATTTAAAGATAGTAATCACTTACACTTGTGGCGAGCTTCTAGATAAATGTCCTCTGGGTAAATATGAAAATGACAGAAAAAATGTTCCTACAAACTCGGGCTAGATCTTTCCAAGGGTAAATCGTCGGGTTAATTTATCCTTTCATGGATGGCTGGATAAAATTTAACCTCTTTGTAGGATCAATAACAATGAGAATCAAAGCCTTCTGAATTAAATTAACTGTACAACTCCAAGGCCTTCCTCATTATATCATTGTGGTTGAAATGGGACTAATTTATCCATGGATAATTTACCCATATGTAATTCACAAGTTTGTAGAAACCGGGCATTAGTAATGTAGTTAAACGCACAACTGCTGCAGAATATTGATGGCACATCAGCGTAAAAAAGAACATTTTTCTCAGACCTCAAGTATGAAGCTTAAGATAAAGAAAGAAAAAAAAAAAAAGAGAGGTGAATGTATTAACCTTGGCATTTGATTACGAAGAACTTTAGTCTGTGCCAGTTCAAGGTTTATTATATTTGTGGAAGAGATAAGATAGTAAAAAATATAGCGAATTTGAAACACTGTTGTATGCACCTTTAAAAATGGATTCAGAGCTTTTGGAATAAAATGTCCACCGAAAGAGGGAATAATTAATTAAATTAAGTCAGTTGTTTCTAAACTATGAACAGTGTTCCACCCTGTAAAAAGTTTCAAGTAAAATAAACAGTTTGTAGTAACATTTTGTGGGTGTCTATTGAAATAAAGGCATGAGGTGTTCATAGCTTTGAATACGTCATTCCATTTAATAGTGAAACCTGAATCCCCTCTCCTAAATAGAAAGTACAATACTTTTTTTTAAATATATAAATATAACGAAGATCAAATAATTAGTCCACCGCCGTGGCGTAGGGGATGCATTCGCTCCTCTCACGCAGCGGACCCGGGTTCGACTCCTGGTCGGGACAAGTTACCTAGGTAGGGTTTTTCCTCACCTGTGAGACAAATTCATCGCCTTGTTTGGAGTGAGTGTGTGTGTGAATGGTGTGTCTCGTCCTATGTGTTAGTGTTGTCTCGGAGGTGGCCCCGGCATTGGGCTGATCACTCATCCGGGAGGCCCTCCATGTCCTTGTCTGGTCAAAAAAATATGTATTTGATCCCAAGATAATCCCTCTCCCGTCAGGTCGCGGCTCTGTAAGGCCCGGGCGGCTTGGGTCGCTAAAATCCTAAAAGGTAGAGGTAATACTAATACAAAGACAGAAAGATCTACAACGATTTGTACTGAGACATACCAGCAACAGAATTACTAATTAATTACTTTTAGTGACATTCTGCTCAAGTGTTTGGTTGGAAACTGTATGTATTGGGCCACATAGCCTGGGTACGTGATCGCGCCAGAGAGCTATGGAAGGGAGTATAAGGATTGTCTTGGTTCGAGTGATTTACTGCCCCCATTGGTCAGCAAAGATGCTACAAGACCCGAGTCCAATAGACCTGTCACATAGGACAGAACGATTTTTGTGATGAATGCTAGCTCGAATCGAGAAAGGATTTAACCCAAACTTTACATGCTGAGAAACATATCGCCGCTCCTCCAATCGATAGATGCGTATACGTCCTCTAACCCTAGTAGAAGAAGGCTTGGAAACATCTTTCTTAATCATGACTACTTAAAAGATTTACGGACACCTTTAATTACACAAATATTTAAAAAATACTTGATTTACATTTGACTTTAACATAGCATATAAGAAAAATGCGTGGTAATTTGAAACTTGTTCTAAAAATTGGCTCTAGAAATAATGTTTTATGTGTTTTATAACTTGCTTCTTGCATGAAACTGTTGATGTTTACTCATATATTTACTTTCTCATATTTTCACAAAAATACATTGGCGCGATCAATATAGCACTGGAATTCTGTGCCCAAGGTTGCGGGTTCGATTCCGGCCCAGGTCGATGGCATTTACGAGTGTATAAATTTGACAGGCTCATGTTTGTAGACTTACAGGCAAGTAAAATGAATTCCTGCGGGACAAAATTCCGGCAACGGTCACAGACCTAAGTTATAGTACATCCCCGTCGTTAAATATTCATATACCAACCAACATACATGAATTTACAAACACAATGCCAAAATTCAAATACAGCCCAACCAGAACATATTACAAAATACATAATAAATACATAATAAACGTGCATAAGCATGGCCCGTCTGTGCGGTACGATTTTTTTTATTTTATTATTATTTTTTTTATTTTTTTAAAATTTCTTTTTGGTAACAGCGATAACCGCGAAATTTTACAAAACAGCTTTCCTTAGCTGTCCTTATATTTAGCATTGTACATGCCTAAAATACCTATGTTGAATTTAATCCACGAAATATCGCGAAATTTGTTCGATTGTGTGAAATGTCTAAACAAGCGCGAAATAGGCCCATTCTGTAGGCCAGTTGAGAAATGTGTACACGCATTTGATTTAAAATCGTAATATTTTATTTTAGCGTGATTTTTTCCTTTCATTTCTTAAAGCATGCATCCTCTCCTGCTATTACTATCGCTGCCAAAAAGTTATCGATACTTGTGATCGATTGCAGCAAAGATGATTAACGTATGCTATTCAGTGATCACGATACACTCTTTTTCTGCTATCTTTGTGCCGAGTTTTGAAGGCCTATGTTAGACTGAGGCAAAGAGTGTAGATTCAACATATTTCGTATTTTATCCACAGTAGTTGGCACTCTTGTGCGCATAAATTACGCCATTTTAAGTTATATAAATGCCCGTTTCTTCATGATTTTTCTTTCATTTCGCACATTTTTTTTTTAGCAACGAACTGAGTTAACGAGGGAGAATCAAATGCAAACCGCAATTAATTTTCTTCCACTATTTTACAGCAGAAAGAATGTTTGTTTGTACATTATTTTCTACATAGTCCCTTCCCAGTTCCGCACGAGAAAAATTATTTTGGTTGACGCTGTAGCCACTCCTGCACCATCAATTGGACGTCTTCATCAGATTTGAACTTCTGCCCTCCAAGGAGATTGCTTTAACGGATCAAAGTTTTGGAAATCTGATGGTGACAAAGCGAAGAGGGCCTTAGAGCAAGTGTTTTGCTTCAACATGATAACGGCCATCTTCATGCTGCTCGTGCAACCATGAAAACCATCGATGACATATGCTTCAAGTGCCTCCCACATCTGCCATAATTGCCAGGTTTGGCACCATCAGATTTCCACATCTTTAGTCCATTAAAGGAGCTCCTTGGAGGGCAGAAGTTCAAGTCTGATGAAGATATCCAGTCGGCGGTGCATGAGTGCCTACAGTGTCAACCAGAATCATTTTTCTCATGCGGTATCGAAGCAGTTCGTATCTGACGGCATAAGTGCATTGAACTGGGAGGTTACTATGTAGAAAAATAATGCAAAAACAAACATTCGTCCTGCAGGAAAATAGTGAGAAAAAATAATTGTGGTTTCAATTGATTCTCCCTCGTTTTATATGAATTATATAGGTTTTATAGATTATTATAACTTTAAATATTGCCATTTTTCGTGCTTCTAAACAAGAACACAGCGTACAGAGTGCCGTAGCACCTTTTGGTGCAACCGTAACAGAAGAAGAACATTATTTTCCTCTTCATAGAGTCAGAATGTGCAACGATCGTTGCAATGAAACATAGCTCCTATTATAGCAAACAATATATACAATTTATTGTGGTCGCTGGTGACCCTAGCTGTTAAAAAGCGACCTTAAATAAATAGATTAAAAAATTCTTTCACAATATCCAGATAAAGAAAACAATTTAATGGCCAAATTCAAAGTTGGAATTGAACATTTTTTGTATCAATAAATCATCATGTAATTGTTCATTATATGGAATGTAGTAATTCTCATCACTTAGGCATATTAATTATAAATCTTCCCCTCTGTCAGCACTTATATATTTTTAAACGTATTTAAGTATAAAAACTAAACTCCGTGGCGCTACATCCGTGAAGAGACTTGGCCTACCACCCGACCGCTGCGTCTACCATAGGCAGATGGCAGGATTGGGGGCATGTGGCCAGCATGCCGACACCCACGGAAGTTAATAGTGGTTTCCATGACCAGAGCCGCTATTTCTTTATCAAGTAGCTCCTCAATTTGAATCACGAGGCTGATTCACCAGGTTCCAGACCTCCCTAACTCAGAAAAATTCGAGGAGGTACCGGGGATCGAACCCGGGCCGACGGATCTGTAGTCAGCGACGCTAACCACGCCGGTGGTCGTATTTAATTTAATTTTGTCGTACAAAAATCCATTATTTGATAAAAAAAAAAAAAACATGCATTAAACTTTCCTATAGCTTATAGTTATTTTTTCTTTTGAATGTGAATCAGCATTTGCGGTACAAACTCAGCATTCTTCTTTTCCTGTACGATGAAAACAATGTTTTGTCCATTTAGGGTGAAGCCCATCTCTGTTAACAAATACTTGCCGTGACGTCAGAATCTTATGAAATGTTTGTAGAATACAGTTCTCTTGTCACTTCTACAAGTGTCCTTGTGCCATTATCTGGCGACCTCTCTTCAAGTTCTGCTTGAGAAAACAAAACAATTAAAGAAGAAGCAAATATTTAGACACCTGCGTAAATTTCCTCGAGCGAAGACATGATTGCAAGTAGAGGTAAATCGCTTTCGTAACATCACTTGAATCTGTTTTGAGTACGAGTAGATTCGGTTCGAGTCTGGAGTCTATCCCCGCTCATTCCCCCAAACACCTCGCCGTCGAACAGGTGTCTGCGCACAACTGTTAGGCGCCTTTTTGAAATAGAAATGGTCAACCTTTACTCCATTTGTTATTTCTTATACCGTATTTAATTTGTTGTAACTGAAATAAAATTGTCGTCTTAGCTGGCTGTTCTTCAAACAGTTTTCACTCTCTTTATGCCATGAGCCTATCTATTATAGTATTTCCGAAGTGCCAATAGCCTGCCACTATTTGCCAAGGGGTTTTAAGCCGAAAATATGTAATATGAAAAAAATTATATAAATAACGATACTTAATAGGTAAATTAGGGATGCGTTCAATCCTCTCACGCAGCGGGCCCGGGTTCGATTCCTGGTCGGGACAAGTTACCTAGGTGGGGTTTTTTCTGGGGTTTTCCCTCACCTTTGAGACAAATGTCGGGTAACTTTAGGCCCTTGTGGTCCCCAGATATCATCTGGCCGTCATTATCATCTTCATTCCATCCTCGCCTTGTTTGGAGTGAGTGTGTGTGTGAATGGTGTGTCTCGTCCTATGTGTTCGTGTTGTCTCGGAGGTGGCCCCGGCATTGGGCTGATCACTCATCCGGGGAGGCCCTCCATGTCCTTGTCTGGTCAAAAAAGTATGTAGGCCTATGTGATCCAAAGATAATCCCTCTCCCGACAGGTCGCGGCCCTGTAAGGCCCGGGCGGCTTGGGTCGCTTAAATCCTAAAAGGGAGAGGTTAAACTACGAGAAAGAAAGAAAGAAAGAAAGAAA
>CAXKWD010000011.1:7672905-7837665 GCA_964059195.1 Ectobius pallidus | reverse complement strand
AAAGAAAGAAAGAAAGAAAGAAAGAAAGAAAGAAAGAAAGAAAGAAAGAAAGAAAGAAAGAAAGAAAGAAAGAAAGAAAGAAAGAAAGAAAGAAAGAAAGAAAGAAAGAAAGAAAGAAAGAAAGAAAGAAAGAAAGAAAGAAAGAAAGAAAGAAAGAAAGAAAGAAAGAAATAGGTAAATTAATTAAAGTTTCTTCAGTGATAATGTCCAGGTAGTGCAATGTTTCTTTTAATAGTATTAGGTACGATAGCTTAACATCAGCTTAAAATATAGCATAAAACAATACTTTGTAAGGAAGAAATGTGTTCGTACTTTCAATTTACGTAAATATTTGGTATTTAAAATACGCATGAATTAAAATTAAATACTTAAAATAAAGAATGCCTTTTCTAAAACAAATATCATGCATTATTATTCTAGATGTTAAATTTATTAAAAGTAGAGCCTGCACAACAATACAGCTTGTATATCTAGCACATACTTCTTCATTCGTGGATTGTGAAGCTCTATTAGCTCATAAAGTTCTGATTTATACATGTCTTGTTTTAAAACATTTCAGTTTTCTTTGTCCTCGATGATGGAGGTTAATGAAATTCAACATTGTGATAAGATGCATTATCTGCAATGAAAACTGATTTAGAGGGTAAATTAGGCAGAACCTTTTCTTTTATCCATCCACTTCATCGAAATCTGTACTTGGTCTTGGTCGACTTTTGTTCTTTTTGGAATTATGAAGCTATCTGAACTTCCAGCTTCAACACCCTGCATTTTTCTTTTTATTGTTTTAATTAAGGGAAAAAAACTAGCATGCAGCAGACACATGTTCTTGAACTTTGTTTTTTACAGGAATGGTAAAGCCATTTTCCTCACTTTCTTTCGTCATAAATGTTAAAACATTGGCAATAACTTCCTTTGTTTGTCCTTTTGTAACTTTCCCATGAAGTTTTGTTTGAACGGGAGTCTTTTCGCTTGAAGAACTCAATATTATCACTAACGAACAAAGAAACAAACTAACTAACCAATAAATAAATAATTAGAACTATCTCAAAGCGAATAAAAATGGAAATCATTTAATGAAAACTTCATGTACACCGGACCGAACAGTTAAACACTTCTTCACACGTAAGCAGAGGTTTGTAACACTTGAGCAAGCAATGATAGACTGACCACTGAGCACTTGCTTCTGCAGGAAAATATGGGTAACTAAACTAGTCGTAGGTAAACGAAACCTTCAGGAGGAAGCACTATACTCCGTACGCAGAGTGAAAAGAATTCGAATGAAATATAGTAACCAAGAGCTCAACCAGTCTGGAAATTTCACTGCAATAATATATCTTACATTATTAATAGGCCTATAAAAAAGTATAAAAACTTTTAGTTTCAGTTTAAGCACTCGATCAACTTACTGAATTTACTAAGTTCGATCAATCATATTTACAGTTGTATTAATCAGAGGCAACAGCCAGATGCGCTTGAGGGGAACTGAACTGATGCATGTGGGAGGAAGCAAGGGAAGGGGTAAGAATGTTGAACTGCACTAGCGGAAGGAGAACCAATAATTGTAATAAGGTCTTTTGTTTCTTAACTACATTATACAGCCTTACCGTACTGAAAGCAATGACATAACTGAACCGTACACCCCTCCACGCGATACGAATCTTTAATTCACTCGTTTGCATCTACTGCGCATCCATGCTTGGACTATCATCTCTTATTAATACTACTGTACTTAGTATATGCCATTCTGCGAGCCCACTTTTGAAGTTTAAAACCTGCTAAAACCATCTAAACTGCATTAATATCGACGTTTGGGGAAACCTGTGTGAATTTCAAGCTGTAATGTATGTTGAAGAAACTTGCTATTAGTCTTGTAAGGAATGTCTGTGACCCATTTCTCTGTTAATAAATTCGATAAAGGGGATTACTGTAATCGAATCTTTTGGCTGGAGGCAACCGGAAGAACAACTTGAGAATACCTACTCAGCAGACCAGGGTGGCTTACTTTAGCAATTACGTATACACTTATTGTATATATTCTGAATTGTCGCCTTACCTCACAGTTTCACAATAACCGATACTAATAATCATACAGCCTAGACCAGGAAATAGTTGAGGAAGGTGAGTATATGACCATTCTTCAATTCACTCTGTTTAGCTTCCCTCCACTATCTGATATAAGCCTGGTCCGCGCTGTCCTTGCGGGAGGCTAATGGGGTGTGTAAAGAAAAGAGAATTGTTTTAGTGAACCATTGAGTCACTTGTATGGACTATTTGATTACAGAAACTGTAATTCACATTATTACTTTTTATTTTCATCCTAGTAAAGCATTGGACTGTTTTTATAGTATTAATCTTCCACTAGTAAAATAATATTTCTCTTGGGGAGGGCTTAAAATTCTGCTGAAAATTTTGTTTCATTGCACAGAATCACTGTATAGACCGTATTTTGAGGCTAATGTTTCAGAGCTGGGAACTCACCTGAGAGTTATTTTAATAGAGCAGCGATTTAAATATTCCTTAATTATTGAACCTTGCAAGAGATCTTTCTAATCTTTCGATTTAGCACATTCATGGATATTCACGACTTTATTTCTATCGACATTAATTTTTTGAATGATCTACTTGAATGTGGGTAACGTGGAAGAGTGTCAGACTTTTGTATTTCAGCATTTTAAGTTAATGATATTTAGTACAATGAGTCCATTAGAATCTGAAATCAAACTGTCAAGAAAAATGAGCATCTTCTATATTTAATATTTTTCATAAAATATATCTATATTATGGCTTGCCTGAGTTATATAATATGAAAGTTACTAGAAAATCTTGTACATCGTACATTTTTAATGTACTCAATTAAAATAACGGAGATTCAATAAGTAACAATGTGATATAAATGGAATTTGTTAGCAAGTCGAATTTCCATTTTTTATAACTTACTAACTTGTACTTGAATTAGCCTCAATTTTCTTATAACACAGGAACTAACAGCTACAACATATGGTTGAGAATATGTATATATATATTCTAATATCTGCAATTTGTTTTTTATTTGTAATAAGTAGTAAAACAATTATTTTAATTTTAAGTATTAAGTAAAATGCTTGATACTTTATTTCCAAAATGACATCAAAATAATAATGTTATCAATTCAAAAGGAAGTGATTACCAAATAACGATAATTTACTAGAGGAAAAGTGAAAATATAATTATACACTGATATGCCAGAGAAACTTAAAAGAGAATAGGAAATATATAATATACAGGAAAAGGAATTGAGAGAGAATAATTAGAATTGGGGTTTTCTGTATAGGCCATGACCCTATTAAGAGGAAAGGGGAACAATCGGAAATTCTGTTTCAAGTTTTGGTTGCGTCTAGTCGCATGGTATGGCAGTCACGAACGCGCCTATCGCATGAAACATTCATTCCGAGATGAACTCTGCGGTTAATGTGCCAAGCGCAAGTGGAGCCTCGCACCCCCTCCCCACTTTCAACACAAACTAAATAAAATTAGCTTCTGGTCACAAGTACAGCCTGTTCCACAACTAGACATGTAACAATTGCCGGGAATTTATTTCACTTCTCAATCCAAATTGAATTCTGCAGGGGAAATCCTGCGCCAACTTCAGACGCAACAAGCTGTCGACTCTTAGCTTTAACACCAGGACCCGGATTTTGATGACCTAAAAATACTTTTAAATTGAGCAATGAAATTATTGCAAAAATACAAACATAAGACCCAAAAACTTAAAAAAAAAATTAATAATAATAATAAATTAAAAAATAATAATAATACCCAAAAATTTATATGGAAATACCAATTTATTCATAAGATTTGTGTCTATTCTACATTATGTTATTGACCCAATTATAGGCTCGTAATTAATTAATTACATATGTTTAAATTCAAACAGCAAATACAGTCTTTCTGTATCGAAATTATAATTAGAAGAAGATTATTTACTTTTGCTTGCTTAGGGTTCCGATAATATTCAATGCAAGTAAATGCACAAAAACTGTATATAATGCGAGAAACAACACAAAATAAGAAAATAATGACTTTATATTTTAAAAATTTCCTAAAAATATGATAATATGCAAAAATAAACCTTAAAATGACTAAAAATGATCAATTAATGACATTGAATTCAAAAAATGACAAACATATTAAAAAATGTAAAAATGACCAAACGGGGTGCACTTACTCACGTTATCACTACTGAGGGGCTAGTAGGAATTGAAGTAGAGAATTCTGTCTCGAAAGCCTTGAGTAACGGCCGTGAGGTCGGAATGGTGACCACATGCCCCCAATCCTGCCGTCTGCAGATGGTAGTTGACGCACCAGGCAGATGGTAGGCATTGAATCACTAAGAATGTAGCGCCACGGAGTTGGGTTGTTTTATGTTATCCGTCAGGAATGTGTTGGTGAGGAGAGATATGAGATTAGTGTAGTTTCCGTCAATCTTGGTAGAAATCGTCCTACAACCAAAATTTTCACGTTCTATAAACTTTATTTTTTCCCCTTAGCTTTACGTCTCCCATTGTAGGGACGTGCTCTATAAACTAAAACTTCGATAATAATTTCTTGTCTGGTATGTTGTCAAATGTCGGCCGCGGTGGACTAGGGGTAGCGTGCCCGCCTCTAGATCCGCAGGGCGCGGGATCAAACCCGGCCGCGGTCGATGGATTTTTAAGGACGTAAAAATCCTGGGCACGGAGTCCTCCGGGAGGGACTTTAAGCTGGGGGTCCCGTGTCGTAGATTTACGGCACGTAAAAGAACTCCAAGCCTAAATCACAGCATCTGGACAACATTTCTCGGCCCTTTCACGTCCAAGAAATACTTAGTTTCCAGAGGGGGGTTGCGAGGCGATGGGCTTACCACCTGTCCCTCTACCCTCTCTCGGAAAATAAGCATACCCAAATTAGTATAGGTAATGAAACCTCCATTGGAGGCCCCTTCGCCCCACCAGGGAATCATAGGGTACCAGATACAGATACCAGATGTTGTCAAATAATCCACAAAAAATATTACAGATAACCCAGACAAACAGCCTTTTGGGGCCTTAGAATTTACACCTATTCTTGGATAGGTCGCTGATGCCAAATGTGCCATTAGTTTTTGAGATATGGTATTACCATTATGCACATTATCCCATTTTACGTTTTATATAAATAACAAAGAGTACCTATTTGTGGCTTCTAAATCATGTGAAGAAAAAAGCAAGACACTAACATTAAATTAACATTACAACAACAATATAATATGTCTTTCAAAAAATTGATACTATCACATACTGTACGGTCGTTTATGACTTATGAGCTGTTAATTTGAGGGCCAAAAAATAATCCAGCTTTTAGTTTTTCTGTACTTCGTACAGTTTTCGTCCTACGTGTCCAAAGTATTATCAAGAACCTTCTCTAGCTACGAGTGTATTTTGTTTCGGTAGACTAAGAATTCACGAATAACCCCCCCCCCCCCCAGTAGAGCTGGTAGAGAAGAACTGTTTACATATTTGGAATAAGCACACTAAGTATAGCCAAAATCCGGCAAAACATCTGAGACACCAAACAAAAAGTTCTTTTTTGTTGGGTTGAGTAATAAGTAGACCTAGTTATCCTACTGCGGCAGCTCTTTAACACAACATTTACCGTACCTCATTATGGGATTTTTCTCATCGCTATGCATAGGATGAAAGCAGCAAAGAGTCCTGAAACCATTAAAATGCCCACAATGAACAACACGAAGGCCAGACTGTTTTTAAAGGTGTAACTGTTATGAAGAATAAAGCTATAAGAAAATCCCTAGATGATACGAAATTAATTAGGAGAAGGTGAAGTTAGTTAAGTTGTAGTTTGCTTTAGTGAGGCAACGTAACACTTCAACCCCCCTCCCCAGCTGTAAGTCTGTACGAAACAAGGAGTTGAGCCTCGCAAGTGCGTGATGAGAATTGTTATCCAACCCACACTCCCCCAGGATCAAGCAAAACAGCTGGCATTCTTCTAATCCGTTGGCAAAACAGCTCCAGTATTTCTAACTGGTAACTCAATACTTGTGCAATGAACTAATTGCATTTTATATTATTTCAGACCTCTTTTTGCCATCCTAGTCCATCCGTTCCTCTGAATCTTTAGCCCAGATTCCGCTGGCATCAGAAACCTGTAATTCCATTATTCATGAATTTTATACTTTGCATAGGAACAATTAGAATCTCAAGGCATGAAATTGGACATGAAATGGGCTCAGAAATTTGCTCCAGGGGCTCTAATTTAGGCTTGGATTTCTTTTATTCTTCCGTAAATCTGTGACGCGAGACCCACAGTTTATAGTCTCACGAAAGAAGAGAATAATGAAAGTAGATTAATTGTAGGGCAAACGTGCCTAATTTCGCAGTACCCCTAATTTCGCAGTATATTTTTATTTTATTTACTGCAAAATCAGGAACAGTAATGGAAAGAAAAGTGTATAAAAGAGAAGAGAAGATGCCCTCTTTGATGAATAAGAAGAAATATTTCCACTACTGTTCCCAATTTTGCAATAAATAAAATAAAAAGATACTGCGAAATTAGGCATGTTTCCTATACATAATCTTGACCGGCACTATGAAATCGTCACATCATGCAAAAACGCGAATTTGAGGAGCCTGAAACAACGAGGGAATTATAATACAAATACAATAATTCGAAAATGTGTGTAAATGTACACTAGCATCCATTTTATTCTGTTGGCTTTGTATAATTATGTTATTGGTACATATATCCGTGTACTCAGTCACACATTACGTGATATGGATAAATATGAAGTATATGCTTTTACTACGGGATTTTAAGAAACTCGATCACATACTAGAACATGTAATGTAAACAATACAGTATTAATACTCTTCTCTATGTACATAATAGTACATTATGCAAGAAGCCTATAATGACATTTAGTAAGATACGAGTATGTGTATGAAACTCGCGTTGCCAGTTTCATAATTTTCGTACGAGTATCTTAATTATCATTATTGGCAAGTTGTTTATGACTGTTTTTGTTCGACCTTAATTAGTCTGAATGTTTAAATTTTGAGATTTTATAATCGGTCAAAGAAACGGCAAAGAACTTGCAATTACCTTCCCACCAGATGGTTGACGTAGTTCTTGTCTTCTACGAGAGATAGCAGCTCAGGGCGTTGGTCAAATCGAAGCTTCCTTTTGGTAATTTTCTTGAAACCAACGGATTTTCACAACACGAAATTAATTCATTTTAGTGTGATATTAAAATTAACACGAACAGAAAAGATTTTATTTTAAATACAGGCTACTTATTGTGCAGTTTTCAGCTACTAGTCTCAAGGATTCAAGATCGTTCCGTGTTCGATAATAATCGATAACACGCCGATGTCATATGGATATCATTATGGTACTGTTACGTCACACATAAAAAGCGTATTATAGTATGGTCGAACAAAGGCATTTCTAAACCCCCTGATACACTGTAAATACTACTAGTATGCTGAGGATTTATAATTGTGTATACATTCAAGGGAAGACCTGAGAAAATACATACAGCAGGAGAAATACCTAACCAAAACACAGAAACTCTATCAAATTGATCGGGCGTGTTTGACCGAATTAATGCAGAAAAATTCCAGGCAGTCATGGGCCTAATTAGGCGTCAGCGAATACTTTGCTCCTTGGACACCAAGGGCAGTAATCTAATTTGGTAAATGCGCCGGAATTTCCTTTCGTATCACAAGTAAAAAACCTTGGCCTTTTAGTGAACAAGAATCTTAATTGAAAAATACAGACTAGAGAGATATGCAATTTTTTTAATATGCACTCGTTAAAGTGTCTCAAGAACTCAATTAAATATTTATTTGATATTGTTTTTATCATAGGTAATCCCACGAGAGTTGACTAGTTTATCGATAGATTCGCGACTGCGCAGCAGGAGCGAATTGATCTGATGCAACTTGTCAACTCGAGTTGGATTTATTAAGACTATTCCATGAATAAAGTGTAACGGATTATACAGTATAAATATTAATTACTTTCGTGCTTTGTTGTATAAAAACAAAACTAACAGTTGTAAGATCACGGCATGCTGTGAATCAACCATCCATGAATCCATTCGAGTTGCCATAGTGTAATCAGTGCTACCAATGGTGCATATAAGACATAGTTAACTTCATTCAGGTAAGCTAACAGCAGATCAGAATAAAAACACACGAACTGGCTTGCACCGAATCGAAATTCTTAATCAATGTATATTTCTATTATTTCAATTTCCAAACAAGTTATGTTGTATAAACTAATCTGTTTTCGTGCCGCTTAGTGGCAATATCTGACTATTAATCACTGCACGCTGATACTCGCGTATCCAGTAACGAGCAGACGATTTTATCGCGATAAAACACCATCCTCGCAATTCCTACAAGAATATTTCAAGATAAACGGCCGTGATTGGTCTATATCCGAGGAATTGCTAAACGTTATTGGTCAATATCAAACACGCGGCGCATGAGTTAAATATCCAGGGAAATGGATTAGATGTGATTGAAATATGACATGTAAGTGATTTGCAGATATCTTATCTAGTAGGCTATAGCGATTACTAGAAAACAAAGAGAAATGCATTTTTTAATTAATCTTTGGTATTTCTTACTTTTATCCATTCCATTTTACTTCTTTCATTTTACCGCATCTGCTGGAAGTAGACGACGCAGCGCTACATAGAATTGCCGAGCAGGCAATAGCGCAAGCATATCTGGAGTAGCTGCTTCAATTCAGGAACGAATCTCGACAAGTTCACACAATGAAGGACAGTATACAGTTTTTATTCAGTTTAGATGAATTTACACAGTTTTCATGTAAACTTCGTAAACAGACACTACCTTTGTAATTAGTTCACTACTTCGCTCAGGGCCGTCGCGTGGGCAGGGCGACCGGGGCGATCGCCCCGGGCGCCGCGACCAGGGGGGCGCCGTGGCAATGACAAAAATAAAACAACAAAATTTGAAATAATATGTTAGATGTAATAACGTATTTTTTAAAGTTAAGTATAACTGAATTTTGAATATTACGTTGTTTGTATTTGTTGAACAAATAAATATTTGACACCAATAACTTTATATTTTCTAAGTTACCCCAAAATAAATATTTGCTCAAAATTGAACAACTGGATTTGCTTGTATACTGTTAATAATAATAACTTAATAATAATGCGTGTTTAACCCCATTATGTGTAGCCTATATATGTTTTTGATAGTGTCGCGTCACGTCACTCGCTGTGTGTTTGTGTTTGAATCCTTACAGATAGGTGGAATGTCGGGTGGGTGCACGTGGGATTAAGTTTTTTTTTTGGGGGGGGGGTCGCCTGACGAAATCTTGCCCCGGGCGCCAAAAAATCACGCGACGGCCTGACTTCGCTGATGAATCAGTAACGAATCAAATATAAGAATATGTGGAATATCAGGATATCGCCAATGTCTATCGTCATACTTTTTTCGTTTATTTTATCGCCTTCATTTTCTCGCATCTATTGACACTGTTTTCATGTAGATGTATTAGGATTGAACACTGAAACTTTTTCTGTTGACAAATAGTTAAGCACTGAACACAGCAGTTGGGTATATCAGACGTTAGATGCAAACCCAGACATTTCCACTTCACTAAATTTTACAGGAGACAAGAAAAACATGTGGAAACTAATAATTAATTTTATAAGAAGCATTTTCAGATGTTGTAGGTGCCTTGAAATTGCAACAAAATGCCAATATGCACCTGCCATTGTGAAGAAGACATTCAAATTGTCTAAAATAACAAGCTTAAATATTGGAAACGTCTGTGTTTGCTTCTAAATGCTCTAAATTCATACAGTATTAACATGCATTCTTATATTTATGCTATTGTTATTGTGAAACATTCTATTTATCATATTATTACAATATTGACCTCCATTACTTACTCTGAATACACTTCTCATCTTTATACACACCACCACCATTAATTATTATTATTATTATTATTATTTTAATTGTATTATTATTATTGTTGTTGTTGTTGTTGTTGTTGTTGTTTTTTTTTTTTTTTTTTAATACTATTAGGGCGCGAAACCTCTTTACACAGTGGTGGCCGTTGGTCATCACGTGACGTCAGTCTGATTCAGTATTGGCTGCATGGAAATGTCGCTGTTTGCATCTCATAGTTACGAGCAAATGTCGGGTTTTGCATTTACAACTTAATTTCATCAGCGAGAAATGAATGGGAGATATTGTCGTTTGCACTCAATTGTCACATTAAACGATAAATTAGAGTGGCGAGAAGGTATATAAGTGCAAAACAACATTTCCTATAAGAATGGAAATGTCGGGGTTTTCATCTAGACGCCTAAGCTGCGTATGAGCTAAATGAGGTATGAAAAATAATATACAACTTTACGTGTGGTTAAGCATTATAACACTCGTATAATAATAAGCAGGCCTACAGTATGAATAACACTAAATTGTGTAATAGCAAAGCATCTAAGATTAACAGTATACTTCCTATGGAATAGAATAGAATAGATTGAATTGAATTTTATTGTCTTTGAGCTTTCACAGCTAAAGACAACGTTCTGTGTTGAGTACATATTAAATTACAAATAACGTAAATTTACAGAATTATATACAAAAGGAGGTGCTTCTACAATTAACACCTTAAAATTCAAAAGATCAAATTCATAGTGATTCCCATTGTTAGGTAAAATATCTAATCAATGACAATAGAGTTATACAACTTCTGTTGTACAAGTTCTGTGCTGTGGAATCTTTACCGGAAAATATTGAATTCATTCAGATCCATGTGTACTAGAAGTCAACAACTTATCATGAAAGGGGATTCCAAACTTTAGGAGAGGAATATAAGAGTATATATCTTCAGTAAGAATAGAAAAAATGCAAATAGGATAGCCTATAAACGATTCCGCCTATTCATTTCCTAAATAGTCACAATAAAAACAATTAGAGGTCTGGGATTATTCAAGATAAACTCACGACCAACTTCTGTGCTCCTCAGAATAAAAGCCTGACCTTTCATTGCATTAGCTATGATAAAATAAACAAATAAATACGTTCCCTTAAAATGATTACGTGTTAGCAAGAATAGTTCTCAGTTTAATGCTAACATAAAGTGTCCACTGGGATCAACGCCTTCCTCACTGGACTACCCGTCAATTAATGAATCAGACTCATATTACATCATTGAATAATGTTCTTCCTCTCAATGGGACCGACAGCAGTGGCGGACGTGGTCGTTTCCTACACGAGGAAAGCAGTGGCGGATATTTCCAAACAGAAGCAACCTCAGTAACATACGAATCCACATTTGAGGGACAATTATATCTCTTTCTAAGTAAAAGAGACTTCAGGGGCAGACATAACCATTTCCAACAATGATAAATTCAGTGATGGGAAAAGTACAAAAAGAAAGTAATTGGGCTGAATTACAATTACCTGATAGACATTTTACTTAATTACGATTACATTTACAATTACTTTACAAAATGGCAGTACCTAAAAATTCCTTGTTTTTGGTTTGTTTTGGGCACAAGCCCAAATTATTAATGAACAAACATAAAAAAAACACATCAATGAGAATACTTTCGGAAACATTGAGTAACTTTTTGTTAATAGTAACTCCAATTTGGATATTAGTTGCAAAAACAGTAATGGTGACGATATAGCAAACGAGAATGATACTAATACTAACGGCTACTAAATTGCAACAATTACAATTTTATTTCCAGAAGTAAATTACAAGTAGAAATGACATTTAAAAAAAGTACTGAAAACAAGTAAGTGGGACCAAAAAATGAATTGTTACTGTAATCCGATTACTTTTACTCAGTTACTTCCCATCATTGAAGATAATTCAGGGGCAGACATAGGCTAATCATTTCTAACAATGATAAATTACAAGTTTCAGAAGTAAATTCTGACAAAGAGTGAGAGCAGTTAAAGACAAAGGCATTTCTAAGTAGCATTGGAAACAATAAAGTAAAAAAATTGAAATTGGAATGAGAAAACTAAGAGAAATAAAGTCCTCAAAATGAGGGTCATGATTCCCAGTGAACAATATTTACATCACTGCCACTGATGTGAAATAACCACTTCTAAATAGGCCTAGTTACATCATAGACTGGCATAACCGCTTATAACTGGAGTTACATTATTGAGGGAAACAAACTAAACTCCGTGGCGCTACATCCCTGGAGGGACTTGGCCTACCACCCGACCGCTGCGTCATCTACCACAGGCAGATGGCAGGATTGGGGGGCATGTGGTCAGCATGCCGACACCCACGGCCGTTAATGGTGGTTTTCATGACCAGAGCTGCTACTTCTCCATCAAGTAGCTATTGAGGGAAACAATCACCTCTAAATAAGTCGGTCTGTGTATCGCAAGTTAGTATCGCGCTGACTTTCTGTGCCCAAGGTTGCGGGTTCGATCCCGGCCCAGGTCGATGGCATTTATGTGTGCATAAATAAGTTGCAGTACATCCCCGTCATTAAAGAACCATATACCAACCAACCTCTAAATAAGCGTTACATCACTGGTGGAAACAGCCATTTGTAAATCACTGATTGTAACCACTAATAAACAGGAGCTACTTCAGTGACTGGCATAATCACTTCTAAAAATAGGATTTACATCAGTGACGTACAGTACATTAACAAAACTGAACAGGAGTTGCATCACTGATGAATATTACCACTTCTAAATAGGAATTTTATCAACATAACAAGAACAAGAACAATAATAATAATAATAATAATAATAATAATAATAATAATAATAATAATAATAATAATAATAATATTAAGGAATATTCCACAATACAATGGTTTTCCTTCATCCCACAACAATCTTTGCCTCCATAAGTCCCTGTCCATAGCATCATACTCACTTAATCCTTTTCTCGCCTTACTCATTTTCACCCCATCCATCCATCCATCACTCTTTGGGCTTCCCTCTTCTTCTTTTTCCTTCTACTTTCCAATCCAAAATTTTATTGGGTATTCTATCCTCTGTCATTCTGAGTACATGTCCATACCATTTCAAGCGTCTTTCTTCTACAATTTCCAAAATATTCTTTTCAACTTGCATTATTTCCCTTATTCTATTGTTCCAAATTTTTTCTTTCCTGGATTTTCTTACTGAACGCCTCGAAAAATCCATTTCTAATACCATTAATTTGTTTGCTTGTTGTCTACTTATGGTCCAAGTTTCAGCGCCATATAATGTTGCACTTTGTAATAATGTCTGATATATTAATTGTTTAGTTCTATGTAAAATATTTTTACTCCATAAGATTGAATTTAGCATTCCTATAATTCTCTTCCCATCTGTTATTCTTCTTTGAATCTCTAAATTTGTTGTTGCCTCCTTTTGTATAATAGACCCTAGATAATTAAAATGTACAATTGTACAATTTCTTCTGTATTACATTTTAACTTTTCTTCCAAATCCATTGTCAAATATTCAGTTATATTGAAATTTATTTCTAATCCCCATATCCTGTACCTATTATATAATAATAATAATAATAATAATAATAATAATGGTTGGTTGGTATATGTTTATTTAACAACGGGGATGTACTGCAACTTAGGTCTGTGACCGTCGTCGCCGTTGTGTCGTAATTTTGTCCCGCAGGAGTTCTTTTAAATGCCAGTAATCTACTGACATGTGTCTGTCAATAATAATGGTGATAATGATAATAATAATAATTCTAACAATAATAATGATGATAATAATGATGATAATAATGATGATCGTGATAATGACATTGATGATTAGAAGGCTTCTCCAGCCATCACAATAGCTCGGTTTCTGTTTGCAAACAGGGACATTTTAAATCCTACATTAATAAGGTCACCGAAATTGTAGTAGTTTATTTAGCTTCATCCCTGAATCTATTACAATAACATAATAGATGTTATTGTCTATTGGGAAGTGAAAGATGACTTTTAAAATAAAAATGTTTGTCAGTAGTATCTAATTAATTACTCTTCCCTAAAACTGAGACCTCTTGACTTGGAAAGGTATATACAGTACATGACGATACGATAGAATCTTACTCGAAAAATCATTTGAGAATTAGCAATAGGCCAATAGTAAATACATTCTTCTCATTGTACTAGAAAACCATTGTCAGAATTATATAAATAGCCTCCTATATACCATTCAAAACTAAGCAACAGAAAAAGCAAAGCAGGGAAACCAGGAAAGTACTAAAATGAAAGAACTATATCACGAAGCATTTTTACATTCAGATTAAAAAAAAAAACTGACACGCATAATGATATGCCAGTATATATAATTTTAAGGACTGATAGCAATTAGTGCTACTACATCAAGAAATAATAGACACATTAATCAACAACATTTTATCACATCCATTGGACGGACAAACAAATTTTAGCATATTTATTATAATTTATGCAACTAATGTCTTATGTGTTAATTTTAACTTTTCAACTTGTGACTCTTATGTTTTTAGACACGATACAAACTAGCAATAATACTAACACTGAGCTCAATGTTACTACACTGGGTATATTGCATCTACTAGTACAAATCTTTATATACATAACCACAAGTAACTAGTAACAAATAAAATTCATCAACAAAGCGTGTTTTCTTTCATTTTAGCACTTTCTTGGTTTCCCTGATTTGCTTTTTCTGTTGCTTATTTTGAGTGGTATACAGGGTGTTAATGAATCAACACCGAAATATTTTACCTGTGTATAGAGGGGACATAGACAAGCAACTTTTATTAGGAGATTTTTGCTCAATGACGTAAAATGTGTATGCAACAGGGCTTTAAAGTCCTTAAAATTTGGTGCTCATAAGTCAATAATTGAGCGAAGTAGGGTTAAAATTTTCATTAAATTGACTTCATGCCTTCTTAGCGATCGATAAAAACCTGATTCTTAATAATTCATCAACAGCTATACCATAATTTAGAATTTTCATAATCTGCAAAATTTACTGACCAATCACATGATTGCCCGCCACTGCATTATGTTTTATTCCTAATTCCAGACCTAACAAAAATGTTTCGTTTGTCTTTTTTTCCCTCAGTGTTGCAAGATATCGATCGTCATTTTTTACAATTTTCCCGACCACTACACAATATGCATTGTTCCTTTGTTTCCCATCGTTTCAAGTATTAGAAGTCAGTGGCGTGCATATCCTTGGGAGATTTTATGTTATATCTGGAAGAATTGAATCCATAGAGCAAAAGTCTCCTAATAAAAGTTGCTTGTCTATATCCCCTCTATATACAGGTAAAATATTTCGGTGTTATTCATTAACACCCTGTATAGGCGGCTATTTATATAATTCTGACAATTACATCTATACCACTGGAAAAATGAAATTGATTAACTAGAAACCCATGTTGAAAAATCATATTGCATGCAAAACTTGAGATCCATTTTATCCATGGACAGAAAGAGTTGTAAAATGATGGTAACGATGATGGTGTCGCTGTCCGCCTTGCGCTGCAACTTACTTTATTTTATTCATGTCTTGAAATGAAAATGTCAGAGCCTCGACAGACTGTCATTCAACAACCATCCAATTATTATCAGTTCGAGCTGGGGATATTCGTGACCCTATCCTCCCTCACGAATAGACAGTGTCGTGTTCTTTGCTGCCTTCTGGATCGCATATCCATAAACTTTTCTTCCCTTTTTAATACAATTTGACAGAAAGTCATGTTGAGGATGGTTCTATAGGAGCCCTGTCATAAAATATATTTGTACATTTAGGTCATACGTAACAAAGTGCTTTGTACAAATCAGTCATTAATTTTTACTTATTACTTATTACTTACAATTTGACAGAAAGTCATGTTGAGGGTGGTTCTATAGGAGCCCTGTCATAAATGTATTTGTACATTTAGGTCATACGTAACAAAGTGTTTTGTACAAATCAGTCATTAATTTTTACTTATTACTTATTACTTTAATACAATTTGACAGA
Organism: Ectobius pallidus; assembly: GCA_964059195.1. Taxonomy (NCBI): domain Eukaryota; kingdom Metazoa; phylum Arthropoda; class Insecta; order Blattodea; family Ectobiidae; genus Ectobius; species Ectobius pallidus. Next base: position 7,821,652 of record CAXKWD010000011.1, on the reverse strand, counting down.
AAGTCATGTTGAGGGTGGTTCTATAGAAGCCCTGTCATAAAATATATTTGTACATTTAGGTCATACGTAACTAACTGCTTTGTACAAATCAGACATTAATTTTTACTTATTACTTATTACTTTAATATAATTTGACAGAAAGTCATGTTGAGGGTGGTTCTATAGGAGCCCTGTCATAAAATATATTTGTACATTTAGGTCATACGTAACTAACTGCTTTGTACAAATCAGTCATTAATTTTTACTTATTACTTATTACTTTAATACAATTTGACAGAAAGTCATGTTGAGGGTGGTTCTATAGGAGCCCTGTCATAAAATATATTTGTACATTTAGGCCATACGTAATTAACTGCTTTGTACAAATCAGTCATTAATTTTTACTTATGATTGTTTTATTAATCTATAGTCATTCCATGATGTGTACGGAACGGAAGTAACAATAGATTTACCTTGACTGTGTCCTGTCGTTTCATTGGTTAATCACATCAACGCATACTTCACTATAGTGCGACAAGCTCGGTCAGGTATTTACTTCCATTCCGTACACATCGTGAAATAACTGAATAGGCCTACGTATTTGTGAGAACGTAAGTCCTGTCAAGCGAGTTCCTTGATAAATCTATATTTACAGTTCGTATATATATATACCTTATATATATATATATGTATATGTATAGTCCTACGTCTTGTATTAAGTAACTTATGTCACTTGTTTTCTTCAGAATCAACTACATGCCAAGACAACGATAAAAACAAATAAATCTACTTGTTTGCTGGATATATTTAATTTAATTGATTTTTTTTACAACACATACGAGCCATATCCATTAAAGTAAGTTTCTCTGGGGCCGTTTACAGAAAAAAACACAATTTCATGGAAATGTTTATTACAACAAATACAAGTTTTCAGCTATTTTTCAAAATATTCACAACCGGAATTGAGACATTTTTCATACCATATATATGCTTACTTGCTTTTACAACAGTATAACAAAATAAATTAAATTAAATATCTCCAGCAAACAAGTATATGTATTTGTTTTTATCATTCTGAAGAAAAACAAGTGACAGAAGTTACTTAATACAAGGCGTAGACCTATTTTATAGCATCATTAATTAATTAGTTGTATTTTTCATTTACATAATGTGAGTTGAAGTACATCAAATCTTGTAAGTAAATGTGGAAGGCATAGCCTCTTATAATTCTGTATTATGGAAGAAGATCGGGAGACAGGACCTTCAGAGCTTACGTCATCAATAAAGAAACATGAGCGAGGAAAATATTTGTTCTGCGGCGAGAAGATACAGATTATAAATACTGTATATACAAAACGGACATTATTGAAAGAAACCCCTGAAGTGCGTGATGTAGGTGTGAAAATGGCGTCATCCACGGGAGTAGCTTCAAGTACGATTTTCAAAGTCCTAAAAGAGTAAAGATCTAAAGGAGGTATCAAGTCACCGTTCGAAATTAAACCAGATCCAGTTTTTGTGAACTGTACTTTGTACTTTCACACTCAGTTGTTTAATGTTGATACGTACAAATCGTGGATTAACAAGTCATTGCATACTCATGGCTAGAGAGAGATAACACAGACCAACAGCCATTTTGGTGCCTTAGAATTTATACTTATTCTTGGGTATATTTAAGTCGCTGATGCCAAATGTGCAATTTCTTTTGCCCTATCAGCTTTAGTTTTGTGAGATATGGTATTACCATTATGCATATTATCCCATTTTACGTTTGATATAAATAAAAAAACAGTGCCTATTTTTAGCTTCTAAATCATGTGAAGAAAAAAGCAACACACTAACATTACAATAACAATATAACATGGGGTCTTTCAAAAAACTGATATCACATATTGTACGGTCGTTTATGACTTATGAGCTGTCAATTTGAAGGCCAAAACATAATCCAACTTTTTGTTTTTCTGTTTCGTACAGTTCTCGTCCTACGTGTCCAAATTATGGTCACTAGCTATATTATAAACAAGATTTTGTTTCGCTAGACTAAGAGTTCACGAATAAAATGTATATAAAAGTAGATCTGGTATAGAAAAAAACTGTTTACATATTTGGCATATATATAGTCTCCAGCGGAGGTTCGACTGGGTGGTGGTTAAAAATTCACCCTATAGCCCGGACCTCGATCCCAGTGATTTCCATCTTTTTCTACCTCAAGAAATGACGAAGAATGACAAAGAGGCGGAGACTGTTGTCACACAGTGGTTCAAACCCCAGGCGGCAGAGTTCTACGACAAAGGTATTCAAAAGTTGGTCCCACGTTATGAAAAATATCTCAATCCCGGTAGCGAATATTTTGAAATACAGCTGAACGCTTACAGTATTTGTTGCAATAAACATTTCCATGAAATTGTGTATTGTTTCTGTAAATGGCCCCAGGGAAACTTACTTGAAGGATGCACCTCGTAGTTCGTTAAGTAATTAACATTAATTAATTTCTTCCAGTTCTTGTCCATAATTGGCTTCACAATAAATTGCTAACACTATTTTCTAGATTTTACAGTAAAAAACGATCTCATGTAGGCCTATCACTCCTCACTAATTTACAGTCTGGAAAAAAAAGCAGTGAATAATCTTGTCTTATGGTGGATTCTGATGGAATATTCTTGTGTCAGTTTTGTGTAAGAAACCTTTAAAATGGGGATACTGTAGAGCGTTAAACGGGATATTTCCTGCAGGGATGACTCGCCAGAGGTCGGGATGAATGTCAATTTTGGTTGCTTTTTTTATTTGGTTGAGTTGGAAGAGACTGTTTCGTGCCACGATTTCCTGATGTGTATCACTTTTCTCGGCTTGAGTTAAATGAGATTTTTCTCACTGGATAATTGAGGCGCATAATTTCAAAGGCACTCTTATCCATGTAAATTAATTTTGAGTAAATGGAAGAAGTGTTTATTTTATTATTCTTTTGGAATTACAGGGAAATATATGTTTAGTTCGGAGGAAGTGCATCATAACTAGACCTGGGGTTTTAAGGCAAATGCTTATTTTGTTCCTTATGAAATAACATGAATTTCTTTTTAAATATGTTGAATATGTTGTAGTAAGAAGAGACATACTGTGTCAATTTTTCACATAAACCAAAATTGTTTTTGGTAAATGTATTTCTAATTCTGTCTTAATTTTACAATTATTTCTGTTAAGAATAGTTATACCACGTTTCTTACAGTAAAAAAGATCACGTTACAGTTTAAGAGCATATTGTAGTATTTTAATGTCTATTTTCCGTCTATTTACACTTTTTTAAAGCATATTTTAAGTACCTATTTTCTCTTTTAGGACCTATTTACTTGTTTTAAAAGCCTATTTTAGGTGCCTACACCTAATTTTTTAGAGCCTAAAATCCCAGGTCTAATGATAACATAAAATTACAACAATATTTTTCGTTCTAAATATACTAGTTTGTTAATTTCAAGCAAAATTGTGGAATAGTGTAATTATGAAACCGAATTCTGAAGGTGCAACATTTTGGAATTAAACATCTAAGATAAGTCTAATTTTGAAAATAACGTTCAACTAATCCTTTTTTACAAACATATCTGATGCCTCAGAACAAGATATAAAGTTTATATTTTAGGCGAAATAAAGTTCAATAACATAATATGAGGTACAATATAAATTTAGGGTACAGTTTCAGTTATATTTTCATAATTTAAATTTTTTCGAATGTGACAGTTTTCCGTTTCCTTGATATTATTCAGCTATATTTCCTGCAGTTAATTTTCCTCAATGACTTGCTGCTGATAAACATCATGAAGAACATTCGAGCAATACTGAAGGTCGGGTAACTCATTCCATTATACTCCGAAATGTTTACTCAAGAGTTTCTTAACATTATCTTCCTTTTCAATCTCCATTAAGTTCTTGCTTGGAAATTCTGGTGGATTCCTCATGTCTCTGATGGTTTTACCTCTCTTTGTAACCTCTTTAAAGCCACAAATTTCGGTTCTGTAGTTACATTCTCCCTTCACAAGGACCTTACCAAATTTTATTTTCAAGACAAAATTATATCTTTGTCGGACCAAATTTGAAATGCCATTATCCATTCGGTCGTATGACTTTTGCTGCAGTAGACTTCCAGTTGTAGAATCTATAATCCTCATCATATTATAATACAATAATTAATTCATGTACTCATTTCTTTGCTACATGTTTGGCAATGAACAGTTTGTCCATTCGATGAGAACTGTGCAAAATCTTGTAGGCAGAGAAGCCTTTGAAGACATTATTTTCGGCATTTCACATGATACACTTAAGACAGTCACACAACAACGAAACTAGTCAATTGACCACTATTAAACTCTTAACTGAATAAGCTGTACATAGCATTGTCCACATTGCCTCCCTCGAATCCTAGCGTTTTTTGTTTTACCATTATGTGGAAGGTTGGGTCGCTATTTATCCATCCTTCTCGTACCACATTCCTCAATCATTCAAAGAACTACACTTTTATTTTTTTCGCTAGATAACAGGGTTGAAAGAAAAATAATTTATTTTCTCGAAAAGCCAAAGGATTTTTTTCTGAAGACAAGACGTAGCTGCTCTTTAAACTTACCATTAAGTATGGCATCAGTGACGGCTTTGGGCAGGGAAGTTAAGTGAAGAGCTAGTAAAACGGAATAGTCTGGGAAAATTTGTTCCAGTGAGCGAAATGTGAGGGGCATCTGCTGTAACCCAGACTGTGTAAGAAATTTTATTTTCAGTACTTGAGCCAGTCACTTCTCATTTTTGATATGGGGATGGAGGAGACTGGATTTTTTTTTATTTTGTTTGCAAAGAACCTTGGAAACATCGAAATGTAAGTTTCTAGTCATGGAAATTTATTTTGAAATTTTTGTGGACACCCTGTTATGCGCCTTTTTCACGATTTGTCTTATATTCCGAGTATTTTTAGGAACAAACTGACTTTATACAGTGAGTTTCACGTAAGACGTAAGAGTTGGCCAATCGTGTGGGTATCTGCATCGCGGCGGCCACAGCTGTAACTCCCGAGCGATCAGGTAGAATATATACGCAAATAAAGCCGCTAACGGCGTAATGATTCAGGTCCTTACAGTCCAGTTAAAATAAAATTAAAATAACTACATTCCTCATCACCATAGGCGTAACCAGGACGACCATATGGGGGGGTTATAACGTCTGGGGGGTATGGAATACCCCCAGGGAGAGGGGGGTCCGGGGGCCCTCCCCCGGAAAATGTTAAAAATTAAGATGTAAAATAACGAGTTTTAAGCTTCCGGGGGTTTACCCCCGGAAAATTTTAAAAATTAAGACGCAAAATAACGAGTTTTAAGCTTCCTACGCTTTATACTTGTATTAAGTAATTTATGGGCAGACTTAACAAAATTATACAATTTTCCTTTTTTTAATCAATGGGGGGGGGGGGGTTCAAACCCCCAAAACCCCCCCCTCGGTACGCCTATGCTCATCACAACAGATGTTGGAAATGCCCTCCTTTTGCATCCACACGACACTGGCACATTTTTAGGAAATTTTCTTTCACACGCATAAGTTCAGCTTCCGAGATAGAGTTCATTTCTCTTGTGATATTGTCTTTAAGTTCTTCTAATGTATGCGGAATTGACCTATACATTTTATTTTTCAGTTTCCCCATAAATAATAGTCACATACTGTTAGAAGAACTTAAAGACAATATCACAAGATAAATTAGCTCTATCTCGGAAGCAGAATTTATGCGAGTGAAAGAAAATTTCCTGAAATGGTGCCACTGTTGTATGGATGCAAGAGGAGGACATTTCCAACATATCTTGTGATCAGGTACCTGGTTATTTTCATTGTAATTTTAGGTTTAATTGTGAGAACCTGAATCGTTACACCGTTAGCGGCTTTATTTGGGTAGATATTTCATCCGAACTCTCGGGAGTTAGAGCTGTGGCCGCCGCAACGCAGAAACCCAGACGATTGGCAGACTCTTACGTGAAACGCACTGTATATGAATTCTATAGTTTGTAAAGGACATTAAAACCTAACATTTTAATTCATTCTGTGATAAATCCATTCTGTGGAAAATCCGTGCGAGTTGTGAGCTATACTGTCCCCAAAATTAATATTTATTTGTATATTTATTTGTTTTATTATTGTATTCAAGCTTCAATGAATTAATTCAATAATTAATATTTATTTCAGATTATAGATTTCAATAACATTTACCTTAGGTTTTATCAAAACATTAACGTTCTTACTAATAATCCACTTGTAGCATTTATACCAGGAATGCACACAGCTGAGGAGAAAAATGCACTAATAATCCTTGCATAAAGCTGAATGTGTGCAACGCTTTACACAGCCTAACATCCTTGTATAAGCTTGACGTAAATCGAGATTGCCGATATCTGTAACAGCCGCTCGTTTCGTAGATGTCTGAGATTTGATTTTGAGGTTATGCATCCATTCCTAAGGTAATTGGTTAGGAAACATTCTGAGCTGCTTTTGCGGAATTATAAACATTGTTCCTTGTTTTCGGGACATATTTCCATAATTTTATCCATTCGTGAAGAGAATATAATGAAATACTGAAGCTAGATTTTCTCTCGGCAGACGATACGCTGCTGTTTGTTCACTGCTCGGACAGATGGCGACAATGGCGTTCTGCAGTCCTTCATAGCCGCGGGCTAGTAACGTCATCAGTAGCGTGACGCGTTTGATGACGTTTCTCATTCAAACCTGGTGTAAACCCTTGGGAGTTATGCTTGGTTTATTAGTAACACGGTTTATGTAGAACTTGCACGGTGATCAACCAAATAACCGTTCAATGCAAATATAAGCAGCTATTATTAGTAAGGTGTTACTATATATGTATGGTTTAAGTGTATGTTCCTTCATGGATATGTTGTTTCTGTTTCAGATTTGGGAGTGGGCGCTCAAGATTGCAATAAGACGGAGGAGCTCATGCGGTGCATTAATCCCATGCGAGTTCTCAACGATGACACTGTTGGCTTTGTCATGAATAAAGAGGAATTGGATAAGTGGTGTCCGTAAGTATTTCCCTATATAATAAATACAAAACTATACCCTTAGCAACCAGGGAAGGCGGTTGAGGCCAGGTAGATTCCTTCACCCACAGGCACCCTCCCATTTACAAGGGCAGGAGATTTAGGACCAACCGTAATTTCCTCCCCGTGAGTCACCTAGTGTACTTCAATCAATCAATCTTAGATTTTTTTAATATGCCATTTTATCTTAAAATGTTTGTTATATATCAACTCTACACATAATTACAAGAAAAATGACACCAAACAATGTATAATTTACTTTAATAGGAACATAGGACTTGAAAGCAGTTTTCTCGTAACTTTTATTTATGTATTTGTTATAAATGTTCCTGTTAAAGTAAATTGTACATTGTTTGGTGTCATTTTTCTTGTAATTATGTGTAGAATTGATATATAACAAACATTTTAAGATAAAATGACATATTAAAAAAATCTAAGATTGATTGATTGAAGTAGACTAGGTGACTCACGGGGAGGAAATTACGGTTGGTCCTAAATCTCCTGCCCTTGTAAATGTGAGGGTGCCTGTGGGTGAAGGAATCTACCTGGCCTCAACCGCCTTCCCTGGTTGCTAAGGGTATACGTGAAGTACAGACAGAATGATGAATAGTTTGCGAGTATTCTTGTTGGAGCTGTATAACACAGCCCAAGGTTGAATGATTGGGCGATATTTCGCCTCTTGGGTTACTTAACATGAAATTTTGCGATCAATTTTAAATACATGCAACTATCGCCATTTAATAATAATAATAATAATAATAATAATAATGTTTATTAGGCAATGTAATTACAGGTGAGGCATCGTCAATATACGTAACAGTTCTAATGAAACAAAGCCATAAGTAGGGTTCGGATGTTTATAACACGTCATATTTTTATCCTAACCTCCATTTTCTCCGGAAACACAAATTAAACACGAATTACACGCTTGTTATCCTAGTCGGACCGTTTTTATTTTGCATATAAAGTCATATTTTGGTCATTTTTGTGGTCTCGGCCATATTTAAACCATATTTGTAATTTAACGTCATATTTAAGTTATAAATTCGGTAAAAGAGCACAATTTTACAGTAATCTTATATGTACTACATGGCCGAGTTATATTTGAAATTTATTTTATTATTTTAATGTCTATGCCAGGTTAATAGGTAACTGAAGATGTATAAAATAATGCAAGTGTTCACATTTTATAGGGGCACGCAAGGTCTACAAAATATTACGAGTATTTGTAGCTGATGAAGCGAGCAAACAGGAACAAATCCTTTAAAAATAGAAGGCCATTAAAAGTAAAATTTTAAATCACCAGAATTGTTAAAAAGAAATTATCTGATTGAATTCATGTGATGTAAGAATTTGGTGTCTTTAAACATGTTAAATTGGAAAATTTATTTTTTGAAAATACGTTATTTTATTAGGTCATATTTAGGATTTTTGGGTAATATTTAGTCTTTTATAAGGACATATTTGCAGCCATGTTTTCCACTTGTTTAGGTCATCCGAATCGTAGCCATTAAGAACTTCGTGCACAGAGTAAAATGGTCTTTGTACCAGCCATGCATATACATAATTGTTTAATCTATTTATAGGTAAGCTATGGACACTTAAAGGCAGTTTGTTGAATAAATTAATTCCATTATAAAGCAAGTGTTATAAGTGCTATTTAAACGACACTTGGGTAAATTTATATCTGTCCTGTGTTTTGTATTATAATTATGCACTTCTCTATAAGTAAAATTCTCCAGATTCTTCTTGACATATGAGATACAATAAAATACATATAAATTAAAAACTGTCACAATATTTATTTCAGTAAAAAGAGGCCTATAGCTTTGTCTATGACTTTTGTTTGCCATTATCCTCAAGGCTTTTTTTTTTAGAAGTAAAATAGAATTTGTTTCCCTGGAATAAATCATATGGCTTTGTAAAAGAGCAAAATACACTGACCTTAAAACCTCAAAGTGAAATGCAAGTCTAAATTCTTCTTAGAACAAAAATACCTCTAGCCAATTTCTTAAAATATTTTCAACAAGGGAATTCCAAGTAAGCTTAGAGTCCAGATGAAAACCAAGTAATTTAGTATTATTGCTGTTATTGGGCATCGTGCTTATAAGACTAAAAGAATATTTCTGAGTTTTTGAATAGTTTAGAGTAAACCCATTTCTATCAAACCAGTTCTTTGCAGCTTTAAGCGATTTTACCTACGAGCTGCTCGATTTTTGGGGAGCGCAAGAGAATATAACATTTTGTATAACGCTTTATTGTCGTAATTTTATTATGTACGAAATTAGTAATGATGGCAGATATTATTTTATTATATTAATAAGTTAATAATAAAATAATGGGTGGAGTGAATAAAAGTCAGTAAATGCTTTTACTGCAAAATTTTAAGTAAATACTAGCATTTTAGTGAATAAAATATTTCAGTAAATACTGATGCTTATTAGTAATCAGTACATACTAGATCAAGTAGTACCTACTGCAAAATATGTGAATAATAACAAGAATTTACTTATCAATACCAGTAAATACTGTGAAATTTTCAAGTGTGGTACAGACCTTGCTTAAGATGGCAATGCCTTATCTGAAATGCTTGTTTTTACAAGAATTATGACGCAAAAAGTGTACAGAGAGCAAACGGAGGCTCAAGAAGATGATTATCACAATTTATTTAGATTCAGAAGGGAAAATATGAAGTGGCATACTTCACATTTCATGGATGAAACAGGCAGCAAACATGCAGAAGTTATAAATTTTTCATTTTTATGTGATCCAGGATGTCAGAGTCAGAATTCATTATACGATTCAAAATTTTTTTCTGTGTATTATTACATAAACAATTCCCAATTTTCTTTTGTTTTTATTTAAGCAGCATGGCCAATCTTATGTGGTATTGAGGTTAGCCTATAGTTTTTATTTTGTTTTATTTTAAACTGGCAGGTGTCTGTGACTTCGCCCATATTTATTTATATAATCGCTAGATTTTTTAATAATAGGCCTACACTTAATAGGAAAAAAATTAAAATTTCATTTATTAAAACTTACACCGTTTTTAAATAAGTTGCATTAATTATCTAATTTTATTGCAATTGTATTGCCAGACATAGTAAATAAATAAATAAAACTACTAAATGAATCATGTGCTGCCATGTGGGCGTACAGATTGAAAGTGAAATGATTAAAACGAACCATAGAATTATGAACCTTCCACCGTTTAAATGTAAATTATTCATAAACAATTAAAAGATTAATAATTTTAACAACATCCAGCTTTGGGGTAAATTCTACGATTAGAGTACACCGTAGGGAAAGAAATGATCTCAGATTCGAGTTCCAGGCTCAACCCCCTCCCCTGCACAGTGAGTTTCGTCCAAATCAAGCAATGTTTCCCATTCAGACTTACATTCATAATCTCTCTTCCGTCCAACTATGTTAAAAATTTCAGATCTCTTCATGCTGTAATGTTATGAACAAATAAATCAAGTAGAGCAGGCTAACAAAATCAAAGCAATCGATATCTTCATGCGTTATGTTGAAAAAATTTATTTCCGCAATGATCTTCCCCATTTGCTATGGCAAAAGAGGAAGAGTACTTATTAATTTTACAATTGAAAAGTAGCCTATTACTAAAATCTGATGCTGCAATAGTAGAAAAAATTATGTTTTCTGACAGTTCTTTTTTTGGGGGGGCTCATAATTCGTGAACAAAGGCAAAAAATTTAAAATACGGCTTTAAGATGAATTCAGACAGCCTTTAGTCCATCTCTGCATTCCCTAGATTTGGCTGGGTATCACACTCAGAAAAACAGACAGTCAGAAAGACAAATACTTCCTCTTGTTATGTAGATATCATGGCCTACTTTAAGTAATCATGGTCCACTACATGTAGTTTGCATAGCTAAGCAGGTAGTAACTACTAATGTTCATCCAGTATTAACTTATAAGTACTAGTATACGGTTATTCACTCAAAACTAAGTAAAAGCTGGTACTTGTAAGAAACTACTGAAAGTAATTACTACTACTAGTACTTATTACTAGTAGTAACTACTCAATTTTTATTCACTCCACCCAATGTGCCGCTTGGAAATATTATACATCATTCATCTTCTACAGACTAGGAGATATTGCACCGCCATCTTAATGTTCTCGCCAGGTGAACTGAGTCTGTTATAAGTAGATCTGGCTTTTAAAACAAGTAAATAGGCTTTTAAAAGAGAAAATAGGCACTTAAAATATGTTTTTAAAATGTGTAAATGAATAGAAAATAGACTTTCAAATATTAAAATATACCTAAACTGTAACATAGTCTTTTTTTACTGCAAGAAACGTGGTATACCTATTCTTAACAGAATAAACTGCAAAATTAGGCATCACGAACTATATTCACTTAAACAGATGTTCTTTCACTGGTGACTTGACATAGTAGTCCTTGCTTCTTAAACCTCCACCTCCCTCGTCAGTCAACATTCCTTTAGCGACAATTGTTTGAAATAATCAAGTTTCTGTGAAAAACCCACCTCTGCTGTTCTGCTTTTCATTGAGGGATGTCCATTATAAGATTGTAAAAATTACAGAAGTTGAATTTTATTTTAAATGTACAAAATAGGCATTTTAGGCACTAAAATAGTAAAATAGGCTCTAAAGGTTCAAATAGGAATTTTAGGGCACTATAAAACTCTACGTACGTGAATTATCATAAAAGTCCACATATTTAAAAATTTTCATGTTATTTCATAAGGAACAAAATAGGCATTTGCCTTAAAATCCCAGGTCTAGTTATAAGCCAGAGTGTGTGTTCGTATACAGTGCATCCTTATTTGTGGTTGTTATCCCGGCGCGGTGGTGTTTAAGCAATAAGTTCTGAAATCTGCATGATAAGAAGGTCTCATAACCTGTTAATGACTCACAATAAGTACAGTATTAGTTTTTAAATCTTGGAATATGTACCGGTATGTTAGAGAAGTTTATGTTGAACCCTAACCGACCAACTTACGAGTTATTTTGAATGTGGTATATCTTACTGTTTTAGTTACTGCATAGAAAGAACTCTCGTACATTGCATTGGACACGTTTTTAAAGTCATCGATTGATTCCACCGGTGCCATCGGTCTTTCACCAGGGCGTTTGTAAAGTCAACGGACAATCCACCGGGAAAGCATCAGGCCGTTCATAAACTCACCGGTGAAAGTCCGGTGGAAGTCACCGATTGCAATCAGACTCACCGAACTTAAAGTACGATGCTTCTTAGATGACAAACATGGCGGAGCAGAGAAGCAGACGACACTTGCCACTAGCATTAATACATTGAGTTTATTTTCGTGCGAAAGCTAACGAACTGCTCTTCATCAGAGTGTGAGTCCTCCGAAAATGAAAGTGATGAGTTGATTTTGTTTGAAGACGAGAAAAGAAAGAAAAAATACTCTATATAAGAAATCTATTAATTCCAAATATCTCGAATAATAAGCTTTCATGGGACCAACAAATAAACAAATGCTACTGCTAAGCTGTCTCGAGGAATTTATTTTTCTACTCCTTAAGCCAAAAGCCTCAGTTAGTCAAGATATGTTAATAACAGCGCATTTTTCATCCACATATCCTATATGGCATCCGGTTATGGGGCAGTAGTTCAGGGTCAATAAAGGTGTTCCTATGTCAGAAAAAAATCATAAGAATTTTAGCAGGAGTAAAACATCGAGATAGTTGTGTAGGTCTACCTGATATTTCGTCAATTAAAAACAAACACAGTTCCTAGTCTTTATATAAATTTAGTACACGTGAAAGAAAACCTACAACAATTCACACAACGCTTTTATATACACGAACACAGAACTAGAAACAATTTGAAATTAGATTTGCCGTCATTCAGATTAAATAAATGTGTTGACAGTCATCTATATAAGCAATATACATTTTATAATAATTTGCTCTTTCTGCTGTTGAAGTGCCTACTAACAAATTTAAGAAACTCCTAAAAAGCTGGCTCATATCAAAAGCATTTTATACTGTAATGTAAATGATTTCCTAAACATGGAATGGACATACAATTTTAATTAGGCCAGATTAATATTTATAAGTGTATGGTATTTTAATTGATCACATAACATAATATAATTTATTGTTTAATTTACTTTTAGTTTTAAGGGTCTTTGATGCAATTGTAAGTAGTTAAGTAGGCCTATCATCTTAAAACTTATTTTATTTCTTTTGTGTAATATTGTAAGTTGTATGTATCCTTTTTTCCCCCTGATTGAATGGAAGATAAGGCCTTAACTCTGCCAGGTAGAATAAAACATTATTGTAAACTGACAGCACAGGCTATCCATAATGAGGTCAGGTACCGTATTTAACTATGCAATATTTTATGGATTTTAATATGCTCAAAATATTATTTATGAAAATGGTAGCACTCAGTTGTTAGTTCCCTGCCCATCATATGTTATTATTTCCACTGCTAGCAAATCCATGATACAATAATTATACATTTCGAATATTCCCGCTGGAATCCATCAACCTGTTCGTAAATTCAACGGCTCATCAGATGAAAAAAATGGCGGATGACGTTCATCGCACATTCACCGGACTTTCACCGCACTTTTCCACCGGTGGATTTACCGATAACTTTAAAAACGTGCCCATTGCGTACTGTGTCCATCATAAATATAACAAAAATTGTAAAAAAGTTAGGTTAGTTGTGGCTTGGTTCTAAAAGGGCCAATGTCATAAAACTTGCTTTTGAGATAACTGACTTTGAAGCCTTTATAGAAGTAGTATTTTTTTGCTGAGAACTTCTGACATTGGCTTATAAGGTTTCTGTACTATGTCTATTAATAGCATCAGACATTGACACTTTTAGTTTACGAAATATAAAGACTAGCCAAGCTAAATAATGCATAGATCTCGTTTTTGCAAGAAATTGACATTGGCCCTTTTAGAACCAAACCACACTTATTATAAAGGTATTTTATGTTGCAACCTAACCTAGTAAATCCACATGTTGATTCGAATGTGGCGTAGAGCTATGCCACTGTTTCAATAAATACAATGAAAAAGATTTCAGAACTCCTTCAAAATGGGTAGGCGGCTAACTGCGACGTATGCGTCGCCACTAGCTTCCGTGCCCCTCAGACCCGCACAAAACAAAAGAGGAACGATTGTCGTGGTGTTAAAGTTTCCCATCGCAGTTAGAGATTCAATATGGCATAATACCGAACCACGCACTATTCAGTATATTGCTGCTAAACTAATATAACTGTTCCTAATCTAACATGACCTGTCACTAGCCTAAAATTTAACTGTCACTACTTGCCTTAATGCAGAAGCTCTTTTTGCCCTTCCACACTTTCCATTAAACATCGTTACGTGGCACATAAAGAACCCCGCGCTATTCAATATACAGGTTCCAAACTAATATAACTGTGTCTAACCTAACATAACCTGTCATTGACCTAAAATTTAGCTGTCACTATTCTCCTTAATGCAGCAGCTTTTTAACCTTCTACGCCTTTCGTAAAACATCGTTAAACTAAAAAGTTCATTGTCTGTGTTTGTAATAATTTAAGGTAACTCCAACTGATTTTATTCGTCATGCTGTACTTACAATCTTATATTCGATACGAAATAACACACCACCCTGGCGTGTCATTTATCATCCATAGACTACTCGACCATCTACTGACCTCACGTAGTCATGTTTGTAATATTTAGGGCAAGGCATTTAATGACCATAAAATAGTGAAAAAGTGCAAAATAAAAAATGCATTTATGACCTTAAAATAGTGGGAAAATGACACAATATTTTTAAAAATGACCAATAAATCATTAATTATTACTTATAATTAGTTTTTTTACGTAATGAATTGCTAAAAGCAATGTAGTAGATGACAGTGCGTAATATATGAAATTACATTATAAAACACACCTATTTTGTTACCAAAGAAGTAAGTAAATTTATACTTCTTGGACATCCTTAGCAAAAAATATTTTTTTCTGAACTGGTATGCCCATCAAATTGCCCCTAACAAATATGTGCCATTTAAAAAGAAAGAAAAAATAATTCTTTGTTGCTACAAGATAAACTGCTAAGGTTCTTACAATAAACCTGAATTAAAATTAACTATGAACCCTTGTCTGATGTCTTAAAGTAACTATTTATACATGGAGAAGCTCCTCTCTACCTCTTGAAATGCCGAAAAAGACCTAAAACTGCAGAAAATTACCTAAAAATTCAGAAATTGGCCTAACAATTCCCAAAAAAGACCTATCTCTTGAAAATGATGAAAAATGCAAATTAAAGAAAACATGCAAAAAATTCCCCTTATTTAATCAATTATTTCGTGACACACATTTGTATATATTAGAGCCATCTTTTAACTTTCATATAAAAAGATTCAAAATAATCAAATGCCTTGCCCTAGTAACATTGGTGACGTTGGACACTTGGTCCCACTCGGTACGGCGATCACCCTTATTTGAAGTTTAGCGAAGATTTCATATATTCTGTTCTGTACTGTGCATTAACGAACCGGCCTATTCATCAAGAGTTGTGTTTTATCTGGCTGCAAGTCCATTTACTACGAACATAAATATACCCTTGTGTTCTCGTTTCCTACTGACCAAGAGAGAAGACGGTTGTGGATAAAGTAAATGTCGAAGGGAAATTTAGTAATTACTAAAGAACAGTGGAGTGTGCAGCAATGATTTTCACGAAGAGGAAAGTATGAGGGAAATCAGAGTCACACGTTCAGTTGGTAAGTGCAGATATGCCATACTAATATAGTAATTAGGGATTGGATGTTTATGACCTAAAAGAGTGGAAAATATGACTGCAAGTATGACCTTAAAAATGACTAAATATGACCCAAATTTCCTAAATATGAACTCATAGAAGAACGTATTTTCTACAAATAAATATTCCAATTTAAAACGTATAATGACACTAAATTATTACATCACATAAATTCAATCAGATAATCACTTTTTAACAATTTTACAGATAGTTTACAGTTTTACTTGTAAAGAACTACTAATGTGTTAATGTTTCTAGATACCACTGCAAATGTGAACTGAAAATCTTTTAAAAACATGTCTATTGGAAGCTGTTAACAACAAGGAGGAAGAGGTAATTATACTATTACTTGTTATTGTCCCTTCACATTTCAGTTACAGGAAAACCAAAATATTCCAGACTCTTTTTCTGAAAAAATTAAGTGGACAATTTAGTGCATAATTGTGCTCTTTTACCGAATTTATAACTGAAATATGACGTTAAATTACAAATATAACCAAAATATGACCAAGACTACAAAAAGGACCAAAATATGACTTTATATGCAAAATAAAAACGGTCCGGTTAAGATAACAAGCGTGTAATTCGAGTTTAATTTGCTTTTGCGGTGAGAACGGAGTTCAGGCTAAAAAATATGACATGTCATAAACGTCCAAACCCTAAATTAATAAGCTATGAGGTATTCTTTGAGTAATAAATAAATAAATAACTCCCTGTCATACTGCATGTCATTCCGGTCTTCTGTTTGAAATTCCACTACCCAAAAATGATTTGCTGTTTTCTCGCTTCTAATTCTTGTAACATTCCCATGATTTTATTTTCCCTAATAATAATAATAATAATAAATGTTATGAATATAACATTTACAAAGGTTTTCATATGGCAAAAGAAAGCATTTACAATTATAGAGGGATTAGGGCCTAAAGACTACTGTAGAATAGCCTTTTATCGACTAAATATAATGACACTTGCAGGAATTTATATATATTATAATTTAATATCTATTAAAGAAAATACAGAGGAATTTCACGAACAAAGCACACTACACAACTATAATACCAGACAAAGAGAAAACCTCATAAAACCTAGTATTAGATTAGAAAAGTATTATCGAAGTTATAAATATCAACAACTATTGTTTAAAAAAAATTACCTAACACAATTAAACATTTATCCATTAATAAATTTAGTAAGACTATATCTAAATAGCTAAAGAATAAGACCTTTTACTCTATTGAAGAATTCTTAAATGATGATATAGAGGAGAATGCAATGGTTTAAATATGTTTTATATGCAAGTTAAAAACTTGTATTTTACAGTGTGTATTTTTTATTGTATGTATATATTTTGTTTTTTATGTGATTTACTTATTGACGATGCCTATTGTAATCTCCTTATTTAATGGCAAATAAAATTCTTGATTCTTGAAGTAAAAGTTATTGACCATCGTCAGATTAAACACAATAAAAGTACATTTATACATAATACGATGTTATGTTATCGTATGTTATCTCAAATGCACATAAACAGATACAGATTCATTGCAGTGTACAGATGAAAATATTAAAATTCAGTTAGTTGCACTAATGATGATTAAAAGTTAGTCTAGCGTCACATGCATAAAAGTCATAAAATAAACAATATCTCACTCAGAGAGAGGTTGGTTATGCAATAAGTCCCTTACAGTATACCGGTGTCCGGCAGATGCTGCAGTTGTGACGTAAGAGCCGATCATCTCGCAAGAGCTTGAGAGAGCGAGCAGTTGAGATGCATTCCTGTTAATACGCACTAGCGCAGTGGCGTTCAGTGCAGCAGTAGGGTTAAGGTGAGCCGTGATGGTACATTGAATTGCGTGCATTAACCATGGCAAGGGTGCAGAGGTCAGTTAATCAGTGAAATGTATGGTAAATTTAGTGCATTCAGATTAATACTAGACTTACGGAAACGTCAGGTCACCCTCGGAGACACGCCACATTTTTCCAAAGTTGTCTACAGTATGTCATTCAATTACAGACATTAATAATTATGTACAAATATTAGAAGAACTGGATCAGGATATTTTATTACAGATTTCAAGATTTTGCAAAACACCAATCCGATATTTGCATATTTGCGACACCATTTTCTGTGGATGTTGACAGTGTTCCAACGTCATTGCAACTAGAAGTCATTGATTTGCAAAAGAATATTGAAATGAAAGACTGCTTTCAAAACAAAAAGGATCTATCTATATTTTATAGAAGATTTCCCCAGGCAACTACATAATATATTTGCTGCTAGAATGTTGAGTATTAGGTATTTGTATCGACGTATGTATGTGAATAGTTCTTTTCTTGTATGAAGATCTGCAAACCACAACATGGAAACCGCCTATCTGATCAGAACATGAAAAATGTTCTCGTTTGTGTGTTAGCCAGACTATGTCTCCTAATATTGCAAAATTAGTGCGCGAGAAAAGAGGGAAAAAATCTCGACAATGCCTTGAGCTTGGGCACGATAGTGACACAAAGTAAGGGTGTGTATCAAAAGTCTGAATAGGCCTATACTTGGCATAGTGCTCACAAAGGTGTATAGTTTAATTTGTATATTTTGTGTATTTTGTATATTTTGTATACTTTAACATTTTTCAGTTTCCGAGTAGACAAAGTTTTGCAGTACTCCTTAAAGTATTCTTATGTTTTATGTATTTGTATGTTTATAGTAGTTTCGGAGCCTCATTTAAATAACCTGACGCATCCGCACCTGGATGCATTTCAGATTAGTGTAAGTAGGGCCTATATTAAATTTCATTACAAACAAAACTGTTCTGTTACATTGATTTATCACAGTTGTACTATTTTGTTTTCGTACAAATGCATTGTAATTGTGCTATTCCCATACTATCTACGAAGATCGGAGCGCACTCTGCCAATGCATAGGCGTCGTTCCGCCACTGGCCAGTTGAACCCTTCCTCCACGCTCAGTACGGAGATATTGCCGAGCAAAGAGCGCGGTTGCTCTGTAGTATGACGTCACAGAGCACGGAACATGCCGGTCACTGGTATACCCTATTTGTTTTTATATACATCTATGAACTCCTCAATGCTATAGAACACCCCTGCGAGAAGATATTGAGATAGATTTTTCCTGAATACTTTATTTGTTTGACATTCCTTAAGAGATTTGGGTAGTGAATTAAAGAATTTGGTACCTGTGTAAATATGTATCTTTTCTTAGAGCTTCAGGTTATGACCAATAAGATGTGTTTTGCTATTTTCTCTAGAGAATGTCGTGCATTTTGTAAGGAATTATTGATAATCGACAATGAACTAAATTTTGAGGCATCTCCTAAATGTAATTGTCCAATTTAATTCATGCAGGTCTAAAATATCCTCCGTCTATTTCAATTTACACTGTTCTCCATGTTTACAAAGTAGGCTGTTTTACTTTCTTAGTCTGAGGGACATTGAAGTCAGATTGGATTGAAGTTGATTTTAATAATCGGAGCCATAAAAGAAGATACTTCAAAGACACTATTGCAAACATCCTTCCAAGAAGAATAAGAAAACTGGATGTATTCCGAGTAGACCTACAGTAGTCATAACTTCAGGCCTATACTTGTCATAGGCCTACACGAGATGTCATGAGTGTGTAGGAAGAAAAATTTATTATCGCTTACTGGTACTTACATTGATATTATTTATTCTTAATTTAATTTTCATCCACTTATTGTATCCTATAATTATATCTTATATTTATTTTAAATATAAGACCTGTCTTTAGGCTATATTATTGCTGAATAAAATTAGAGTAATTTAATGTGATGACTATGTAATTGTAGGATAAGCTAGAAAACAGAATCGAAAGGCAATAATGCAATTTGTGCGTACAATTAAAGAAAGCAATTCTCCTTAAGTTCAGTAATTCTTATTTTACCCCTACTATTATGCCATGAGTTTTTGGAAAAGCTGATCAAATAGTTTTTGACATAATAGCCGAATTTTAAAATGTGCAGGAAGAAAAATTGTTATGTATATATTTTGTATTTATAATTGTCATAAATTTATCGTAGCCTATATAGGGCCTAACAGTTCTTTTTAAAAATTTGATGGCTATATAATTCTTAACCAAGAGATATGATAATTTAAAGATCCTAATGCAAATTGTGCAAATATAGTTTTATAAAATGTGCATGTACAGTAATACGTACTTTGTCCATTATATTTGTTTCAGAATTGTCATATTTGTTTTAGAAAGTTCGTAAAATACGAGTTATTTTATTACAATTGGTCGATCTTTGAATAGTGTAGGGAGAAAAATGGATATTACTCTGGTATTTAAGTTATATTTTTCTACTGAATTTAATTTTTAGCTACTTGGAGCTCATTGTAAATACCTATGTTGTATTTAGACCTAGGATGTATTTTATTTAGAAGTAATATTATTTGATAACCATGTAAGCAAGTTATCAGATGTTATTTTCTGGATTATTGTGTTTAGATTTCACTACGAAATTTTGAGTGTGTCTAGGTATTATTCCTATTTAATTTTTAATTGGATGGCTTTTTAATGAAACTACAACAAAGCTATATTGTGCCGCTGGCATAGTTTTAATCTTTCTAAAAGGTGTTTAAATTTATCAAGTGGAAATAAGCTATTATAATCTCGGCGTGTTAGTTGTTTCAATACTACTATGTCTCGACTCTTGCGTGACATCACGAAAGCCACAGGCTGGCCTGTACATTACTATGGCGGTGGATGAATGTCACCCTCCGATCCACCAATGCGCGATCTCTGAAGGTACTTTACTTCCTTTTCATCGTGATACTTGTCCTTAGAGGAAATATAAATGTTTATTTCCTCCACCCTTACCATGGCTATCGTAGGTAGAGGATGAATTGTCTGTCGACTCTGAAATTCGATTCCTGGCCTTGCAGCAAACGGTGAACAATTCATCATATTTTTGGGAAAGGTAGGCACATTTCAGTTCTGGGTGTGGGCAGCTATTCTGTGAACTGCCGATTACTGACCCGGGCAAAACCAAATTCTAATCTTACAAACATCAACGGGTTTAAAATATAGATGAATAATAATTGAAAAATTCTGTAATTTCTTAACTATGTATCACCACGAAATTTTGTAAATAACAGAAGTTTTCATGCAGGTATAATTTTGTGAAACAAAGTCAAAATAAGCCTCCTTTGGAGGAAATACTTGGAAAGCGCAGATCCTGTATTCTCACACCTGCATTATAATTATTAAATACTGCTAGCTGGCAATATAAGATCATAAATAATTCCAGAGAGGTCTTTGTTATTACTTGTTAGAGATTAAGATTTTATATTAGCTTATTATGTATAATCTCTGCGAAATCGAAGAGAAATTCTTAGTGAAACTTGGAACACCAAAAGCGATAACAAAAATACGGCACAAGAACAAAAAGTGCAAGCTCCGTGCCGCACAGAAATACTAATTGCACTTTGTACCAGCCTAACGGACGGGAATATCAGTCATTGATTTTTTTCTAATAGTTTCATGATTGTACACAAACAGAGAATGGTAGGTTGACACTGATTGAAACGCAGAACTTGTGTGTGCATAGAGATGTAGAATCCATTGCATTAGAGAAGATAACCTCCTTGTTGGTGACCGTCGTGGCCTATTTCCAGTCTTATTGCATAGTCTCCACTCTTGCACTTCAAACGACGAGAGTGGTATTATCTTCAATTACATGCCCTAGAATCGTGCCTGAATTCACGAGCTGGCAAAATCCTGTCGCTGTCGTCAAGGGTTGAATTCTCTAACGACTGGTTATTTTAACGTACGTTAAGATTTAGAATCTAGTTTAAGAGGTCATTAAAGCAGTTTCCAAATGGAAAACTACAGGAGATATGAACATACTGTTGGTGCCAATTTAGGAAGATCTCGTCCCAAACCATCGTCTATCTACAAAAGAATATGATAGCATTGTTCCCTGATCTGAAAATCTGCACAGACACCAACAAAGAACAAGTGTTCTTAGGCTGGTATTTCACTATCCAATGCATTGGACAAGAACTTCATGAAGAACTTGTCAGGCGATATTTGAATCAAAGATGCGCTATTACACTACATTCAACAGCTTTAACCAAAACCAGTTTTATCTTTATACAAGGCTATAGGGAAAGCTTGAATTTCAAGATTTTAACCATAGAAAAATTTTATATAATGGCATTAGTATATTGGTTTTATATAATTTGAACTCCACAGGGAGTTCACAGTGACACCAACGATTCGGGGGTTTTGGGGGTACGAGTGGGGGTTGGGGTGGGGGGATGGAAATTCGAAATTTTTGAAACCACGTCTTGTGGGGTATCGTTGAAAAGCTCTTGATGAGTACTCTACGAATCAACAACTAGCTTCTCGATAGCTCTCATATAAGGCGAGATTTTAATGTATGAAAAGTGCTACTTCCTCTTTTTTGCAGTTATTATTGCGGGTTTGTCATGCCAAGACTAAAGAAGAAGAGTGCTGCGCAGCGACCATAAATTAAACCAATAGCACTTCGAAATCTACCTCAGCCTGTAGGCCTGCCTAAAGGGATTTTTAATAACTTGAACATAAAATAGTGGAAATTTGCTTTTTTTGCAGTGACCTGAACAGAGGGATCAGATGTATCGATAGCTACACACGGCGGTGCATGACAGAAGAGAAGCGCATCCATTTCAACCAGCTCTATGATGGCACGACTCGAGTCATCAGGAAGCTCTGTCTAGATGACACTTACCAGCAAGGTGAGTCACTCGTGCCATTACTATTTCATCTTGTTGATTTTTCGACCTTATTTTTATGTTGATCACTGTTTTTATTGCACACTATCATCGTATTATCGCAACTATTTCTGTCCCATCTAAACTTCTAACTGGGCAATAGAAGATATCCTGCCTCCTGTCACTATAAACTAGAACGACTTATCCTGTTCAAAAGACCTAATTCTGTTAAGAAAATGTAACATTATTTTGATTTGTGCTTCTCGTTTGTTACAAAGTGAATTTGTCCTTCAGTTCTCATACTTGAAACAGTACTGTTGGAAAGGCAATTTATTAGACTAATTTCTAATGGCTCATTTTGTTTTATAATATAACACGATCTTATGTTACCGATGCTCACTTGTACGAAGACTGGCAAATAATACCATAATAATAATAATAATAATAATAATAATAATAATAATAGTGACGCAATAATAATATTTGTTATAATAATATTTGTGATAATGTTGATGATAGACTATATATTGTTAAATCTGTGACTTGGTTCTAGAAGTGCCAATGTCATAAAACTTGCTTTTGAGATAACTGACTTTGAAGCCTTTATAGAAGTAACATTTTTTGCTGAGAACTTCCGACATTGGTCTTTAAGGTTTCTAAATGATTTCTATTAATAGGCTATCAACACACATTGGCACTTTTAGTATACGAGAGATAAAGACTATCCGAGCTCAATAATGCATAAATCTCATTTTTGCAAGAAATTGACATTGGCCCTTTTAGAACCAAGCCACAGGTTATTATTATTCATTATTATTATTATTATTTATATTTATGATATTCTCGATTTCCTTCAGAGTTCCTGAGTCACGCGCCATGCATGAGGCAGGTCACATCGGACTACGAGCAGTGCGCACAGAAATATCAACAAAAGATCGGCGAAGTTCACCATAGGATAAATGAACAAAGCAAACGACCGGCCAACGAAACAGCAGCAGAAAGGAGTATTCGCGAGAATGAACTGAAGACCGTGTGCTGGTAAGTAACTGCTACTATGGAGGATGTTATAACAAGCAATACAGATAGAAATTTTCAGTTAAATTTATATACAGCATATTATAACCTCAAAAATGTCTCCTCAGGCCCAGAAAGTTGTCGGATTTTTAAATGTTAGCCTGTAGAAGCAACCTCTATAGAATAACTTATTGCAAAACCCTGGTTAGATTTACAATTATATATCCAGCTGAAATTACCATTTAAAACCAAAGGTTAGCTTCATGATATTATTACATAATAGAAGGAGAAATTTTTATGAAATGTTGAGGAATATTTTGTTTTTTATTGTTATTTATATTATTTAACGTCAATCCGAACACTCATGCATCCAAAGGTTAAAATCAATCGGCATTAATAGCAGCCCGTTAAGTCATCTAGTAAATTTGAAGCTGGTGTTAAGCATTGACACAGACCGGATGATTAATCTGGCCATTAGTTTATTTTACTATTAAAGAAACAACACGCTAACAGGCAGTACTTTGTCTCATTAATTAATTTTTATCAATGAGAACTTATAAAACACCAAATAACTAAAAAAATAAATAATTTTATTTTTTTCAGTTCATTTCGAGATTACCTGTTGTGCTCCCAAACAATTGTGATGGAGAAATGTGGAGAAAAGACGGCAAACTTCACAAAGGATTTCTTAAATGAGATGTCAGTCTCCCTCATACAGGTAAGTGAACGGCCAATAGGGGCACACATTATCATAGACATTTTCTCATGTACGTTTTCAAGTGATTGTTTATTGCAAGAATTATATAATGATCGACTGGAAAAAACTGCATAACGATGAATTTCATAACTTGTACTCTTCACCGGATATAGTAAGGGTAATTAAATCACTGAGGATCAAATGGGCTGGATATGTTGCGCGCATGGAGAGGAAAGACATATCTAAAAAATATTGACGGAGAGACCAGAAAGGTGAAGACCACTTGGAAGACCTAGACGTAGGTGGTACGACAATATTAGGATAAATTTAAGGGAAGTAGGATTGGCAAGGGATGGTAGGATGGAGGGCTCAGGTAAGCGTGGCAATGAATCTTTGGGTTCCATAAAATAGATAATATTCCTTTAGCTTGCTTAGGAATTGTCTATTGCCATTGGGTAAGTAAGTAAGTAAGTAGGCTAAGTATTATATAATGATCTGGTAGTATGTTTAAGTGTGGAAGAATAGCCTAGGTATTGTACATCAACAAACGCAATGTCCCCCAACAAACATTTTGGTCGTCCATTTTGTTACATTACGGAAGCATGACTTCTCTTCGACACTACTCAACTGAGAATAACAGGCCGGAAATTTCATTACTCAGATAATCGTTTTCATTTCTCGCGGCTCGGCACTACATGATGAGTAGCCGTGTGGAAGCAAATATGAAAGCATAAATGGCATTCATACACCAATCTGAATCCTTCGTTACTTGTATAGGGCCTATATCTCAGTACAAACTAGAGATTGGAATGTCCATTCGCTTCTTAACGTATGAGGGTGGATCGAAAAGTAACACACTATGTATATATATATACATATATATACATATATATACATACACACACGTATACACACACATTTATATACATTTTTCAAAAAGTTCAATAGGTACATTTACAAACAAATGCACACACGAAGGGACATCGTTTGTCTATTTTTCTATATAGTCTCCAAGTTTCTCAACACATTTCTCCCATCGTGATACCAGTTTCAGAATACCCTGTTCATAGAAGTCCGTTCGGTTGGAGTATAGCCATCTACGGAGTGCTGTTTTCACTTCTGCATCTGACGTAAAGCGTTTACCGGCTAGGAATTTCTTCGTGGGACCAAACAAATGAAAGCGTAACGCGATAGGTGATCCAAGATTTTCATTATTCGCTGGCCCGTGTGGTCGTCTGTCAGGTTCTTAGGCACCCAGCGAGCACTAACTTGGACGAAATTTCAATGTGCCATGCACAGTATCGTACATAGCACCATATGAAATGTTGAACTGCTGAGATAAGGTTCGTCAGATGCAGAAGTGAAAACAGCAGTCCGCAGATGGCTATGCTACAACCGAACGGACTTATATGAACAGGGTATTTTGAAACTGGTGTCACGATGGGAGAAATGTGTTGAGAAACTTGGCGACTATATAGAAAAATAGACAAAAGATACCCCTTTATGTGTGCATTTGTTTGTAATTGTACCTATTAAACTATTTGTAAAAACATACTATTGTGCGTTACTTTTCGATCCATCCTCGTAGACTGTACTGCAATTGCCTATGCAAGTAAACAGCAAACAGACAAATTAATTAATTGTTGAATCAGCACTGATGCAAACTTGGTTAATTTCACAGTACTGCAGTAATTATTTCACTATGAAGCTAGCTGATGTTTAGGAAATGCAAGCAAGTATATTTTGTAATACTTTCTCCCTCGACCACCATACGGAAACACACTGTAACAGTAGTAGGAATCGCGCTAAGTTTTGTTATGGAAAAATATTATGCAAGTTAAATTTTATATCACTGCTGTGTTATTCTTACGTTATAGTGAACATTACACGAATTGAATTTATTGTTATTTTACTCTAATTTAAGTTTCAGAGTGTTCCTTCATATTGCGTTGAATCTATATTTTCTGGCCATGCATTTCTTTACAAAAATTCTAGCTTGCATGGATTACTGAAATTTGAAGGTGTGAATTATTCCAAGCTTTAAACAAACAGAGTTGAGAAGTGATTACTGTGGTACAAAGTCCAATAAATTTCATTCATACACCAATCTAAGTCTTGCATTACTTGCTTCATTATCTCTGTAACAGTTCTGTATAATTTTCATTTAGCTCAATTAGGCTATATAAGCAGAATTCCTATGTTAATAAAGCATGTGTGACATTGCTTTAGACAGTTATATTAATTTAATGACTAATTCAATTTAATTACGATTCATTTTTATACTACTTACATGTATTGCTCGACTATCCGAAATGTCTTTACTTAAATCCAATGTACGAGGCGGGTCCATAAAGTAACTTTCCCACAAGCCATTAACGGAAACAAAACTCAATTTCATGGAAACATTTATTGTGACAGATACAGGATGTGTTGAGCTATTTTCCAACATATTCACCATCGAAATTCAGACATTTATAATATCGTGGTTCAACTTTTGTATCCCTGTGTCATAGAAGTCTGCCGTCAGGATTTGAACCATTGTTTGATAACCTTCTTTGTGTTTCTGTCAATATCTATCATTCTCTGTTATTCACTGTCATTTCTTGATGGGTAGGAAAAGATGAAAATCTTTGGGTGTGCGGTCCGAGCTGTAGGGTGGAGGCTTAAACAACTACCTGCAAGTGTCCTGCAAAAGTTCGGCTACGAGGTGTTTCAACATCCACCCTACACCCCGGACCTCGCTCTTTTCCTACACCTCGATAAATGACAGAGAATGACAGAGAAGCGGAGATGGTTGTCACATAGTGGTTCAAATCCCAGGCGGCAGGTTTCTACGATACAAGGGTTCAAAAGCTGGTCCCACGGTATGCCAAATGTCTCGATTCCTTTGGCGACTATGTTGAAAAATTGCTGAACACTTGCTTTATCTGTTGTAATAAATATTTCCGTGAAATTTTGTTTTGTTTGTGTAGACGGCCCTCGTATCTGTGTTATAGTTGCAATAAAAGCAAGTTCTACTAACCTTGCAGTAATCATGAATAAATCTTGTAATTTTTTTATTTTTACAAATACAAATACATATTTATGCAAGTAATGTAAAGCTTTTATTATAATAATAGGATTAATTAAATTATTTCACCAATTTAATCAAGAATTAATAATAATTGGTATATCAATTATAAATTTCAAAAATAACTACTACTGCGGAACGTAGAACAGTAATGGGCATATAGTGACGTAAAATGACATTTGTGAATTGTTCTGCGTAGTCTATTACAGATGTAGTTAACTAATTTCTTGTTAATTGACGTCTTAAAATGTCAGAGTATAGCATTCCACGCATTCCATGCCTGAAAAGGCAACTTTTTTTTTTTTTTTTTTTTTTTTTTTTTTTTTTTTTTTTTCTTTATTTTTTTTTCCGTTTTTTTTTTATTTATTTATTTTTTTATTGTACAAATAACTTATCACATTGTCTAATGCTTATTGAGTAATACACTAAGTTTCAACAATACAGAACACTCAACAAGGTGATTTCACTGAAGTCTGATACAGTACCAGTAACAAAACAATCGATCACATTCCGCAGTGGGAGAAGTGAAACCAGATGAACTATGCCGTGTGGTGGGGATCCTAGTTGTGAGGTATTAAGTCAGAATGTTCCATATGGCATGCCCTAGCTCAACGATTACTTTGGTGTTACGTGCCGGGGGAGAAAATCTGAAATTTGGATATTGTACATAGTGGAACCCGAAGTATTGTTCCCGTATATTTAGAAAGCGGATGATCTTTTCTTTCGTGGTTTTCCAAATAGGAGATAGCAAACATTTTTCGAATCTATGGTGGAGAGTGTCAGTCGCACCACACGCGGCGCAAAGAGGCGATGGCTTGATTTTCCTCTTGTGTAATAAGTCACCTGATGGAATTAGGCCATTTATCAATTCATACCAAAGGCTTTTATGGTGAGATGGTAGATTCTTATTGTGCAAGTTTGTCCATACTCGCCTCCAATTGTAGACTGGTTTCTGAAGGACAACTCGAGGATCCGGGAGCTGGGCTATTTTCTCACGATAAATGTCCTTCGTTGTGAGTTCGTTCCCCCGACGAGTGAGACGACTATAACTGACACATTCGAGTAATTTCTTGACATGTGGTTCATGTGTAGATATGCCACGTAGATCCGGTGGGTTCAAAAGTTTATCATTGGGTAATCTGTGGGACAGGAAAGTGTGGCTATAGGGGTCACCAGTACCTTGAAGATGTTTCCAGTTGTTTGTCAAGAATAAACTGTCCGCTTTTAGCTGTGGATCAATTGCTTGCAAACCTCCTCTTGAGTAAGGTAAAGACAACTGGTCTCTATGGACTCGTAGAAGACGACCTGTCCATATGAACCAACCAGTTATGGATCGGAGTTTTTTACCATACATTTTTGGAAGTGGCAGGATCTGACTTGTATACCACACCTTTGACAGCGCATACATATTCACATATTGTACTCGCTGTATGAGATGCAATGATCTATAACGGTTATCACTCAACATTTGCCGAATGATATTAATAATCCGAGTCCAGTTTTGATGAAGGGTACCCATGAGGGAAGATGAAAAAGTAAGTCCTAATATTTTAATCTGAGGTTGTAAGTGTATCCAGGTTGGGAACTGTGTAGCAGTGTGGCCGATTGTTATAGCTTTAGTCTTGTTCACATTTAAGGCAGCGCCACTTGCGTTGCAGTATCTCTGAATAATGTCATGTATATGGGAAATACTCACATCAGGCGTAAGTATCAATGATACATCATCGGCATATGCGCGTACTAGGTTGTTGGGGTGCGCTTCAAGATATGTACCCAGGCTGCGTAACAAAGGGTCAATCGCTATCACAAACAAATGCATGGATAGAGGGCAGCCTTGTCGCACTGATCTGGTGATTGATATTGGTTCTGTAAAATAGCCATTTACCTGTATTTTCGTTGTAGCGTTCGTCATAATTCGACGAAGCAACCCAATATACGCTGTGTCTACGCCAAGTCTATGCATTGTCCGAAAAAGGTATTGGTGATCCACTCTGTCGAAAGCATGGTCAAAATCCAAGGATAGTAAGAGTTTCTGCTTACGGGACCGATTGGCGTCGCTAATGGCGTCGCGAAGGGCGCTGAGTGCGTTAAAGATACTTCCATCTGAGCGGACACATTGTTGGGAAGAACACAAAACTTCATTCACTGCCGGATGGAGGCGGGTTTTTAAACAGCGCATGAGCAACTTATAGTCGCAGTTTAATAATGTTATAGGTCGGTAGTCTTTCACTGTCTGAGGTTTTGCAATTTTGGGGATCATAACTGTTATACCACTAGTGAAGGCACTGGGGACCGAAACCAATGTAACAATTTCATTGAATATATCTTCCAAGTCCTGCTTAATAGTGTTCCAAAACTTAGAGTAAAATTCAACAGTTAAGCCATCCGCACCCGGTGATTTATTCTTCGGGCAATGGAGTAAAGCAGAATTCATTTCATCAATGGTAAAAGGAGCAATGGACGATGAGTGCAAGCTTTCTTCTTCCAATGACAGTATGGTATCATGTTGAACAGGAGAATATAACTGAGAGAAAAATGTGTGGAAGATTTTGCGAATCCCTGGCTGTGACTTGACAACCGTACCATCGTCGTCTTTAATTTGATGAATGTACTTTCGTATGCCCCTTTTGTTTTCTTTGAGGACGTGAAAAATCGAGGGCTGTTCATCTTGAAGGTCGACCGTTTTTGCCCTCACTTGAGTACCTCGTAAGTCTGCTAATTGTAGTTTCATTATCTTAGCCTTCACTTTCCGAATAAGTATAGACTGTTCTTGGGTAATAGTCTGTTTGTGATACAGGTCTCGTAAAACGGCATACAGAAAATTGCTGTACTGCTGCTGTAGTTGCCGTTTTTCACGAGCACAGCGTTGAAACCAGGATCTGATTTTAATTTTTATTGCCAGCCACCATTGTAATTTGGACTGGTAACGTTGTTGTTGTCGTTTCCAGATGTTCCACTGCAATATAAATTGTTCTTGTATATCTTCATCTGCTAGGAGAGTGGAATTTAACTGCCAGAAACCTCTGCCGTAAGGCTGAAT
The DNA here is from genome assembly GCA_964059195.1 of Ectobius pallidus. Classification (NCBI taxonomy): domain Eukaryota; kingdom Metazoa; phylum Arthropoda; class Insecta; order Blattodea; family Ectobiidae; genus Ectobius; species Ectobius pallidus. Next base: position 7,791,276 of record CAXKWD010000011.1, on the reverse strand, counting down.
TGTAATAGGCAAGCGAACAGATGTGATGAAACCACAATGATCTGATAATTCAGTGGGGCAGATATCAACCCCTCTGATTTCTATATCTGCATTTACATATATACGATCCAGGCGGCCAGCTGAGGTGTGACGTTGAAAAGTATACAGCAGGCGATTTTTGTGTATCGCTTCCCAAGTGTCGCGTAGCTTGAATTTGGACACAAGATTTTGCAAGGCTGGACAGGTGTCGTAATTGCCAGTATGGTCCTTATGGGATAAAATGGCGTTGAAGTCACCTCCAAGTAAAATATGCTTGGCGTTATTGAATAAAACAGCTACATCTTCACTGTAAAATTTGTGTCGTTCCTTACGTTTAGTAGATCCGGAAGGACCATAGACATTTATTATTGTCACATCTTCGACTCGTAAACTTATACCACGGCAGTCAGGTAGTAGTTTCACATCACAATAAGCAATGTTATGTTTTAGAAGAATAGCAGTCCCACGGGTGTTGTGATCGGTATTTACTTCAGCCGTATAACCCGCAACAGTATAAATATTAGTTGAACTCACTTCTTGTAACAAAGCAATATCTATATCTAGAGAATGGAGAGTTTTACTAAGTAATCGAAATTTATCTATAGTCTGGATATTATTAATGTTTAGTGTTAAAACCGTATACGTGAGCTGCATAAGTGGTAATAATATACCAAGACATGCACATATGCTCCTAATGCGAAACATATGGAGATTTGTTTTTATTTCGCAATCCGATGGAATCTTAGCTTAGAAGTTGTTTTAACTGGCGCGCTGTGTGTATGCTCTTCTCGAGCGAGCGGATTGTTTACGTCACTCGCAGAGGCCGGAGGAACGGAAGCAGGGGGACTGACCTGCTGTTGTTGTATGCCTGGATCCGGATCATGTGACGATCCAAGGGTCTCCTGACAGCGAGGCTCGTTTACTGCATCTGTAGTAGTAATTGTTGTAGGATCGATGATGTGTTCATCGGAAGATTTTAGTTTTTTTGCAGTAGGCTCTTGAGTATTCGGTTCTGTGCTAGAAGGGAGTGATGAGTCACCTCCGTCGGTAGGACTGGAACTTGTAGCAGCAACGGATACGTCCGGTTGATGCTGCTGCTTCTGGCTTTGGTGGAGATGTTTTTGGTGTTGTTGTTGTGAGGGTTGGCTTTCACGTGGAGTTATTTCCAATCGTACATCGTCATCACCATTAGTATTGGTGTCTGGCGGCTCCGTCAGAGTGGGCGGGACCAGTACATCAATTTCGGGTTTACGAAAGAGATCACTCAGCAAGAGAGGTTTACGGGGTTGAACTGTTGTCTTGTACGCGAACTTTCTGTATGTACACTGATCTTTGAGGTGACCTGATTCTCCACATAGATTGCAGGTTTGTAACTGTCCTGTATAAACAACATAGGCTTCATGACCGCCGATATTTATGTTTGAGGGAATGGGTTTAGTGATGGTCATGTACACAGAACGGATACCATTAGGAACTTTATATTTATAGCCAGAAGACCACAGTTCGTTTTCAAGTTTGTGTACAGGTCCATACGATTGTAAAGTGGACCTGATCTTGTCATTGGGCAGTTCTGGTGGGAGGTTGAAGACCCGGACATGTGTATGTTCCTCACTAGCGTCAGTAAGAACAACTGATGTTACGGTGTTATCTTCTAGAATGTATTCACTCTTACCTTTATGTTCATTTAATAATTGTTCAAAGACCACTCGATTTTTCAATTTAATGAAAACCGCGTTGTGTTTCCCCACGAGTTGCAGAGCTTCCAAGTGATCTTCTGGTATATTCAATTTTTCGTCCATCCAGCGATGTATATCCAGGGCAGATGGTCGTGGTTTATTTTTATCAAAGGCTGCTTTGATTGTGTTTTGCCTAAGTATCTTGCTCATGTTGGGATTTTCTTGAAGGGGCGTTTCTAGTATGAAGGAAGACGGATCGAAACCCGCTTAGAATTCTAACTTGTACGTTTATAACGCGAACAAGCAAACAACAACAAAAATCACAATTATCACTGTAGAGTTGGAACTATAGCTGCGAGAGAGACCACGTCTGTTCAGTTCGAAGCTCACGTCGCGACTGAGCTTAAAGTGTTTATTAACAAGTCACAAGAAAAAGTATTTCCATTTAGTAAATAAATCAAGACCTGAATGCACCTAATTTTAATTAGTTTGTCTCCTGTAAAAATAAATGAAAGATACACTAAGGAATTCACCCTAACATTGCATGATTTTATATTCATATGCATATTAACGTTCGGGAAGGGGAGAGGAATGGAGAACTGCCACGATTCTGCAATGCAATTTTCTCCTCGAGTGACGATTCCAGCCATTCCTATCCGTAGCAGACTCCATCTCCACTATCTGATTGATTTATTTGCGCATTACGTATTGCCTCTTATCTTATTTCCTACTTCCCTTCACCAGGATCTTCATAATCAGATCCCTACTTTTAACTTCTACTATTTCCTACCATTTCATTTTTTTCTTAGTTAGACCTACCTGTCCCTTTATGGGGATCGGCTTCAGAAAGAAAAGTAAAAAAGAAAAGAATTTTTATGTTTTTGTTCATGTTTAGTAAAATAATAAACCGCCCTATTAATCCGTACATACTTCTCACAACAGCGACCGACATTTTCAACAAAAACAGCGACAATTATGATAATAATCGGGGTGAAGTATGGAATAAACATACATAACATTTATTGGCTTCGTGAGATGGCTACACTGTACCGGCAGCCTGGGGCGGATTCAGAGGGGGGCTGCGGGGCTACAACACCCCCACGAAATAATATGTCCTGGGGCTCTTTATAGAGCCTTAAGACATCCTAATATGTTTTACATAAGGGTACTTTAATTTGATAGTTGAATTGCACATCCAGACTCATGAAATGCGAAACGCGAATGGTGAAATAGAAATGCCCAGTGCTTCTTTTCAGGGGGTACACGGGGGTAGGTATTCCCCTTAAATATTTTCCCAGTTTCTTACAGAAGAAAATTATTAATTTCCACAATTTTTAAATCTGGAGAAATTTGTGCCAAACAAAATAATGGGAGTGATTATACTCATCGTACCTATTTTCAGTGTTAATTCATTGTCTTATATCAAAATTTCCGAAAAGTGGGGCCTGACATTAACACGGTGATCGGGAAAACAAGTGAGTGCTACTGCACCGTTGCATTGGTAACCATGACTACGTTACCAATGTTACTGTTTCAACATTACCAAGTGGTTGTATTCCTTTCCTCTTGGGTTCAAATTGCATTTATTTGCATTAATGATGCTGCACATGTCATACTGTCACTGGCTATTCTGCAGTTGTTTATGTAATGGGTGAAATGCATAAAATGGTAGTAGATACTTTTACTACGTACTAAGATTTGTATGTATAAAAACCTTAGTGAAAGCTATTCCTCTTAGCAAGAAATAGATATTGTTGGCCATTATTATATTTACCTTGAAGCCTTAGAATAAACTATTAAATGTATACTTCAAGTGTAGTATAGAACTCTACTTTGTAGGTTTTACTACGAAAAATCGTACCATGCATCGTTTGTGGATTCGATTGCTTAGTGAATGATTGGTGGTAATTTGCATGGCTGCGTTTTTACAAATAAGAGATAAAGGAGATATAAAGAGAGAAGAGCGCCAACAGTCACAGAAAACAGATGAAAAAATAATGAAAATTATGGTTAATGCTTTCTCGTCGCAATCACAATCATGCTCAGCATAGTAACAGAAATCCCCGAAGAGCACAAAATCGATTTATTATCGGAAAGTAAAACCTACGGTATGCTAACATTCCCTTCGTAGCAGAAGAATTGTGTTTATGAAAATGATATGAAGTTTACGCTTTTATTTTTACCTTTTCCTATTGGTAAAGTAAAAGCATTGACTAAGATTTTATGCATACCGCCCAATGTGTTAAATCATATGTGCCCTTATATGAAAATGACTACACTTATATACATGCCAGATGATCAGCAGTAGTTCTGGGGTTACTTGCAAAACAGTCAGGCCTCAACTCTCGAAAAATTTTAAATTTAACGTCTTCTGGTGAAAGGTGCAATAAACTCTGTGAGCATATCACAGAGTAAACTGCAGCTTACGAGTAGAATATTAAAGTGTACGAATTCCAACTCAGAGGACTTAAATTCGTATAACCGTATGCATATTGTGTGGGATTCCACTTTCATTCTAAATATGTGGGTAAGTCTGCCAATGTTCCGTCAAACAAAAGCTAAAGTACCCCTTAATTTTTTTAGAAAAAAACACTGGAAATACCGTTACTTCTTTGTATATGCAAAATTCAGCCTAACATTGAACGTTTGGCAGCAATAGTATATCCCTGCCAGAAAGAGCGGCTAAGCGGGCAGTGCTTGAAATGGTGCTTGATAACTTTTCCAATAGTGGAAAAGCAAGGATTCTACTTTTGTTCTATGATTCAGCAGCTTTACTTTAGTTAGATGAAGCTGTGACTTTGACATACACACAAACAAACAAACAAACAAACATGCATACTTAGGTTTAATAAGGTTGTACTGGATTGTTATTCTAACGAGTGAAGGTACAATAATACGAGGGAGAATCAAATGAAAACCGCAATTAATTCTTTTCCACTATTTTCCTGTAGGAAAAATGTTTGCTGGAACATTATTTTTCCACATAGTCCCCTCCCAGTTCAATGCACCCATGCCATCTGATAGGAAGTGCTTCGAGATCGCGTGAGAAAAATTATTTTGGTTGACGCTGTAGCCACTCTTGCACCTCCGATTGGACGTCTTAATCAGACTTGAACTTCTGCCCTCCAAGAAGCTTCTTTAAAGGACTAAAGATGTGGAAGTCTGATGGTGCCAAAGCGAAGGGGATTGCTGAGTGCAGGTGTTTTGCTTCAACATGATAATGCCTATCCTCATGCTGCTCGTTCAACCATGAAAACCATCGATGGCATTCGCTTCAAGTGCCTCCCACATCCATCATCATCGCCAGATTTGTCACCATCAGATTTCCACATTTTTGGTCCATTAAAGGAGCACCTTGGAGGGCAGAAGTTCAAGTCTAATGAAGACGTCCAATAGGTGGTGCACGAGTGGCTACAACGTCAACCAAAAGAATTTTTCTCACGCGGTATCAAAGCACTTCCTATCTGATGGCATAATTGCATTGAACTGGGAGGGGACTATGTGTGAAAATAATGTACAATCAAGCATTCTTCCTGCAGTAAAATAATGGGAAAAATTAATTGCGGTTTTCATTTGATTCTCCCTCGTATAATAATGTGTGCGATAACAGCTCCTCCCGACATAAAATCTTGGATAAAATCGTGGATAAAATCGCCAGCTGACTCTTGTGTAATGGTGGTTATAGTTTCTTTATTAACATCTAGCTAATAAAGCTTAATCGAATCGATTTCCAACTGCAAGGCAAAAACAAGGACTTGGGAGAAATTATATTTGATGTTAAGGAATTTTGAGGAAAGCTTGAGTTGTGGGAATAGATCCTCATCCGAGGTGAAGTCAAACTCTTTCTTTACAGTCCTACTGTGGCAAGAAGAATAGAAATTCTTTCAAGTTTGAGGGAGCAATTTCAGAAACGCTTTCAATATTTAACTTCTGGATATCACAACAACCCTTGTGGGCACACTTAATGAAGATGATCTAGAAACAGAAATGGAAATCATTACTTTTGAAAGTAATTCAAGCCTTTGAAGTCTATCTCAAAATCAAAATCTGTTTGGCCAACTTTTGTCCCAAGGAAAAGTATCCTGCTTTGTTTCGTATTGCTTTTCGAGTGATTGCGTTTTTCAGCTCTATAGGTTATGTGTGAGTCATCATGTTCAGAAATGAACTTGATAAAAAATTAATAAAAAATAAATAAAAAATCAGAAACAGAGTTACTAACGAACACTGCATTCGAATGGCTGTGACAAACTGTTACCCAATATGGAAGAAATTGTAGCTAAGAGTTAGTGGCTTATTTCTAATTAACTAATTTCGAGTTTTCTCACATCTGTGTCAGTATAGGCGAAAGAATAAAGCATTGGTGAAAGTTATGACATAATTCCAATAAACATTGTTTGTCAGTGTATTGAAATAAATTAACTTCTATATGTTATCTCAATTATTTTCATTTCCCTACTGAGCTATACAATTTGTTTATAAATTACATTTACCAACTGTATATAAAACCTTAAAAATTTTAGCCTACTTTAAAAAACATAACTTATTTTAATACATTCAACAGATATAAGTAGCGTAAGCTATTAGTCTAGAAATATAAAAACTTGCGATACGTATATTAAATTAGTCAAAAGTATTGCTAAAAATTCTTAAAACTGTTAAAAAATGTATTTCAAGTCCATAAAATAGAAGTCTTGTATTAAAATGCAGATACTATCCTCTTCCTACTACGCGTTTCGAAGTTCTATTTCTTATGTGTATTTTCTCTTACTTTGCTTTATTATTATTATTATTATTATTATTATTATTATTATTATTATTATAATTATTATTATTATTATTATTATTATTACGCTTTCGATTAGGCCAGCTTAGGACCACGTGAAACAGTTGTCTTCTTCGTGTCTTCCCAAAACTTCTTCATTCTTTCGCGATGTTGCTGTTTCCGTTCTTCCGTCCATTTACTTCCCTTTATTATTATTATTATTATTATTATTATTATTATTATTATTTTAGGGTCTTTGACCTTGGTACCTTACCATATTATACCTTGTGTTTATGAAGTAACTCCATAAGTTGGGGAATTTGGCGATCCCTGTTCTAAAGCTTATAACAATCATTTCAGAATGCAAGGAAATAATGTTGATATTCTTACAAAAAAAATGAATATAAGTGAGGTAAGATGGGAGTTCAGCGTTGCATTAATGTGGTCAGTTTAAGTGAGAGTAATAATTTGAATAATGGTTCGTTTTGTTTCAGGCCCACTGCAGGAACTACCCCCTAGGGTCGGACCAGTGCCAGGAAGCCAGTAGCGCCCCCACCTGGCTACTACCCTCTCCTACATTCAACTTGTTTCTAGCGTTGCTATCTTTCTACTTTTATCTCCGCACTTGAATATGAAGTCTCACAGGAACTTCTCCAATACTTCTTTTGACCTCTTTGTGTGTTTCTAAGTCTTCATAAGTCTTTAGAAAGAAGAAGCGAGACCAAAGGAGATAATATATAAAAACAGCTGTGTTAAGATTGACCGCAGTTTTCTCAGTACACTGATAAAACTAACCTGTTCAAATAATTCTCTGCTTTGGATGATTATAATGGGGTAGAAATATTAGTAGGGATGGGTCGATACCAGATTTTCTCGATACTCGATACCGATACATGATTTTTTCCTCGATACTCGATACTTCGATACTCGATACCTTCAACATTTCCAGTTTCAATAAATAGGTACATTAAAAATTAAAATTTGAGAGAACTGTGTAATACCAATTAAGTTAATTAAGTCTGCATATTTAATGAGACAAAATTTAATATCATCAGTAGCCTATAATTATTTTTAAACTTTATATTAAAACTAAAATTAGTTTTTTAAACAGTCCACTTACAAGTTTTTGTTAAAAAATACTAGCATTCTCACTTAATTGCAGAATTACAAAAGTATCGAAAAAAGTATCGAGCGAGTTTTCTGAAGTATTGTTCGATGCCGATACCATGCAAGTATCGAGAGTATCGAGGTATCGAAAGTATCGAGGACCCATCCCTAAATATTAGTATTAGAAATTGTGTCGTTACGTTATCATTCCTTACATAAAAAAAGACATTTCTACGTAGAGGGGATGATTTGTTTGTAAACAGAAAACGCAATTTTTTCAGTAACCAAATTCAACAAATCCTTTGTTTCAAACATAGCAGTATTAAGAGTATTAAAAAGCTTTTCTTATAAAAAGACATGAAGAAAATTGATAATTGTCAATTCTGATTACATTGCGTCAGTTTTTCTTCCACGTATGCTTCAAGAATGGATTTATTTTATCGACTCATAACGCAATTGTGAGTTGTGGTTTCATAATTAGGCGATTTGTGTAATAGGACCAAGTTATCGTACAGAAGTAATCGAATGCTTCAAGATTAATGCCACGTTACATTTTACTGATCTCTGACAATTTAAAATGACTAATGTATTGAAATTAATAGCATTGGGCTTAAAAAACTATCCCCTTAGCTTAAAAATAACTCCTTCTTCGTTATTAATTTCTGCTAAGATAATTTTATGTACACATCTATGAGTAAATTAATTTACCTTTCTATTTAAAGACTAATAAATTAAGCAAGTTAATACATTTCATGTTAGGAAACTCCCATTTCAGCAATGTATCAATTTTTTCTTATCCGATCTATTATGTTATTATGTTGGAAATTCGATATAATGAGCAGTAGTTGAATAAAATGCGTATTATTAGAGTGATCTCTAGAGTTTTTCACTAACACGCATACGCTCTTAAAAATGTATAGGCCTACATTTAATAACTGCATATTTTTCATTAAAATTGTTACATGAGTGAATTTTAAAGTGATGTCAAGTACAGGGAGACCCAACAAAGTATGAACCGGCTGCGCGGTGTTTTTCCGGTTCACGATAGAAGCGCGCGTTACCGTCTGCAGCAGTCATAGAGTGATTCTGATGCAACCATACAACTATTTCCTTAACTATGATTAAAGGCTTAACTTACCAACGTTATAAAAGAAAGTGCTCAAACAGGCCACCGTCGTCCATATATTTTTGGCACATCTTTAAGAAACAATCCATCCCTTGCCGTAGTTCACGTTGAAAAATTCTGGCAATTTCGTGGCGTATATTTTTCCAGTGTGTGTGAGTTTTGTTTTGTATATTTTATGTTTTAATTTAGTCCAGGGATAAAATTCGCAGTGGGTTAGGTTGGGTGACCGAGAGGGTCACCACGAATCTCTATTAATAATTATTATATCCTCCTCACACATGCTTTAAAATTCCTGTTATCATCGTAATACTAACTGTGTGGGTTGTGGCAGAGTCTTGTTGAAAAAAAGGCAATTCTCTTTAAAAACGGGGCAAAATCTTATTCACGTAGGCCTACTTGCCTACTGTTTGAACTGTTGCTTCGTAAAAAATGGGCACTATAATTCGTTCTCCACTCGTGGCGCATCATACACCAGTTTTTTTCGTCATGGAGGGGTACTTCATGAACAGTATTAGATCTGTCAGAGCTCCAATAACGATCATTTTGTGCACATACATATCCATGAAAGTAAAACCAAGTCTCGTCCGAGAAAAATATTAAATATGGGTCTAATTCGCCACTGTATACACTATTGAACTATTAAGACTCCTCTCACAAAACGTTCGCCTACGTAAAGGATCACTTGGTTGAAAAACATGTGGCACAGTTATTTTGTATGGTTTTAACTTCAATTTAGTAATTATTTGCACAGAGTCATATGACAGGCCTGACTGGTGTGAAAGACGCCTAAGCGACTTTTGGGGGACCGACGTCATCTAATGTTTCTTCGGTGAGAACCCTACGGCGTCTGTTAAATTTATTACACTGATCACTACCTGTGGGCTGAAATTTATTATACAGATAACGTATTTTTGTACGGCCTAGAATCTTTACACCTGGGTATCGTTTTGCAAATCGTATTTTAACTTGACGAGATGACTGCGTTATCACATACGAATCATACATGAATACACTGCGCAACAGTAAAGTTATACTGGTCCATAGTTTTGACTAAATACAGGACACCATAATGAAGAACTCTTAACAACTGCATTACACCTACTCACACTGAACTACACCGCATCACAGTCAACGCAATACCGCAGAGCAGAGTAAAATCAGTGTCAGCATGACCTTGATTGCAGCAGCTGCAGGAAATACCTGTCCACACGCCCATTGGGAAAACACAGCGTATAGGTTCATAGTTCATTGGGTCATCCGGTACTACTGTGATGGAAGTTATTGTGCGCCTAAATCAGAGCAATAACCACAATATTCTGTACTTACCAATACAACTAATTTTTTGCCTATATACACAAAACCGGCATGAACATAACTGTAAATGCTTGTAAGCAAAACGTGGGATATATAATTTATCTTATTTGGAAGTTTTCAGTGTTTAAGGAGTTTATTATTGTAATGCTAATTATTAGGTCAAATTTATGGTTGAAATCAAATATAAGTTAAGTATTTTACAGGTGTGAAGTCATTGTCTTATTTACAGCGGTCTAGAAGACAATTATTCTAATTTATATTGATATAGTTCCTGTGAAACCAAGTGATAGGTCATCCACATCTTCCAAAATATTGCAACTTGAAGTATTAATTGTCAATTCTGTCTTACGCCGTTGTAGCAATCATTTCGTTGCTTGTTATTGCAATTCCATATTTTCGTAATGAATATGAGAGCTTCTGCCCGTATTCCGGACTAATCTCAAAGTAAGTAAAATTTACCGGTATTACTTTTTCGAGGGCTTAATTGTACATTACTTCCAGTTTATATAGATTATTTGACAATTGTATAATTAAGCTATAAAATAGATGTTTAATTTCAGTTAAAACTGATCTTAAGATGATGTAAAACACTGCTGTACAGCTCCGTGATATTCTACATGCTATGCATCCATTTCCACGCTCAATGGAATATAACCTGCGTTTTGTTCAAATTTTTTCGTGATGAAAGTTGGATTTACTCCAGCATGGTGACGCGGGCTCTATGAGGGATTAGCGTTATAATTGAGATTGAAAAAAGTGCTGACTACTTTTGCTTCTCTATCTTACACAAACGAAAAATATGCGTAAGGTTGGACTTCTGCATTTTTTCGCACACGGTATATATGCTTTACCGTTCTGAATAATAGGCCTATCCAGTTATCTTCAATTACAACGAACAAGAAAATTGTATATTACAGAACTCTGAGAATATAATGTGAACATTTTTGCAACTAGGACTTACAAAATAATATGATGTTGTTAACTTGATATTTATGTTTTTAGCTTTCCCATAAAAATATTGATTGGATTCATGCCACAGGGCATCGTTTACCTTTACGTTTACGTTGACTTTAATATGACAGATTAATTATTTTAGGGTATTTATTTAGTGTTGTTTAAAATTGTATAACTCCTTACAAGATTCAAACACTGTAAGCATTTAATTTAATTCAATACAGAGTTAGTTCAGTTCATTAACAAACCACTCACACAGGGAGTGTGTGTAGTGAAACATCCTTGCCTCACATCACCATTTAATGTACTAGTGTAAAAAACATGAAACAATTGTCGAAAATTATGTGTCGTTCTAGTACTGTTGCAATAACTGGTAGACTAATCCAAATCGTGAAAGGTTAATTTAAATCCGATTAAATATCATGCTGAGTGAGCATAATATTTTTCGTTTATTACCAAACCTTTTTGCACAAACACCTCTAAATATTTTTTTTCGTAATTTTGAGAAGAGAAAGTTAAAATTTGTCAACGTTAAAAAGAAATAGTATCATAATTATGCATAAAAGACTTCAAATAAATTAGGTTAAGGAGTCCAACATTCGACTTGTTATGAAAAGAGTTGAGTGATTATTTGGACAGGTGAAGAATATAAATAAAAATGTTAATACATACTGTAACGTAACTTAATAATGTTAACGTTCAAAGTGGGAGCTCTAGTCCATATTGAGATAGTGTATGCAATGTGTGAAGGTGCGTGTAGGAGTGCATGTTAGAGTGCGTTTGTGAGCGTATGCTTGTGCAAGTGTGTGTATGTGAGTGAAAAGCGCAGATAAATATTACTGTCTGTATAACTCGATCGGTAAGACCTGAGCCAAACGGATGCGCAGTAGGCTACGATGACGTAATCAGGACCTGCACGTGATGCTCCCTGTCAGTTCATACGGTACGGACCGTGTAAAAAACATCTTAATTAGCCTCACAGCATTCAATAGTGATGTGTGATATGTTAATAAGAGTAATGGAAGGCGAATGTAGTTATTCTAGCAAAAAGGTTGGTGGTAGTAAAGTGATTCACAGTCAGAGTAGGGAAATGGTGTGGAATGTATATAGTTCAATAGTTACGAGCTACTATGAACCGCATAATTTGGAATGAATAGTACAGTATATGCATTCTCTTCAGCCTCTACTCCATTGCTACAAGTGGACGATAAGCTATCTGCGCAAGTTTGGTTCAGGTCCTAGCGTCCCAGTTATACCATCCGATAAGGAATGTTATTGCTCAATACTGAGACAGAGTTGTATGCCATGATTATCTGCGCTTTTCGCTGTCAGCTGTATTATTAATATTAATATAATTATTTGTATCTTTTGTTGATAATAATGTTACCACTCTTGTAGATACTAACAGTTATTGTGAATGGGCGATTGAAGGGAACCAGGCACACGTGCTCCTCAAGACACCCAGACTAATTTTATATATTATGCAACATGTTTTATTCTGAAAATATGCTTACATAATGACCGTAAAGAGTGATTTATGTAATACGTATAAATACATTTATAACGGGTTCAGTGGCGTGCGACGAAATTTTAGGGGAAGGAAGCAGTTTTATAAATTTTTACAGGCCTTTACGAAAGTGATAAGAACCAAATCACTTAAATTTATTTGAAGCCTGAATCGGTTCTTCTGTTCTTGGAAGCAAAATCGTCTACGACTCAGTCATAGTTACATATCCAACATGCCCCTGAGTCGCGTTCATTCATGCATACATATCCAACAGGAGAGTTGCGATTGGCTTCGAATGTCAGTCTCTTATTTATGTTTTAAATAATTAGGTTACAATACTAATTGGTTCTTTCAAATGAATTTGGATTTCAATAAACCTGTATATATATTCAAGTGACTATTCAGCATAATAGTTTCATTTTTATAATTTATACTTCACGGAAGGTCAGGATCTGCCATCCATCCGCATCTATTCTCATCTACATGTTGGTAGATGGCGGGGTTAAGGATATGTGCTCAGCGTGTCTTTTCTCATGGCCAGTACTAATGGGTATCTTGACCTGAGTTGCTACTTTTTTATTAAGTAAAATTATTTACATTTACTTTTTTGTAAAAAATTTCTTCTTATGGTATTATGATCTGGGGGAAGCAATGTTTCCATTGCTTCCACGGACGGCACGCCACTGCGGGTTACATACCGGTATGCAATGATAAGTTTAAATGAATTTATTTGTATAAACTCAACGAGAAAGTAATTGAAACAGTTCAGATATTACTCAAAATAAATTTCTTTGTTTTAAGGTACACTAGACGAAAACGAAATAATTAATTAAAATCAATTAAAATATATTTGATTGTACTTCTCACTCTAGGCTGTTTATGAACAAAATTTACTTGAAGGTTGTTATCCTCTTTGGAAATAATTTCTTTGCTTTTTGTACAACAAACAGGTTTACAGATATGATCAATTGAACATTTTCTGATTCCCTTTAATGGTCAATTGTATTGTTTTGAGGTGTGAGATTATTTACGTGTAACATACCTGAAAGAGTTATTATTTGGCTCCGCATATCTGAGAATTTCTAAACATTCCGCATTTAATTTATTCTCAAAACCTGCAACCAAAGTTTCAGCGACATCTGTACGTTGAACCTGTATTTTCGATTTAAATATGCATGTATTATGATTACATTTTGAATTTTGTTTTCATTTTCTTTATTGGAATGTTCAATGCTATTGTGCTTTTATAGTTTCATTCGACTTTCCACTGCTGAGCCACTTTCCTGAGTCATTTTGTTGGACTTCAAAGTATCTTATCGGATTATCTAAAACTTCTCTTCTGTTAACCCAAGGGATCTAACACTTCTTGCAGCGTCGTGAAGAGAACCAGTCTCACAAAATTTCATTAATGAAATCGTAAAGAGTTTCCCGAAACGGTAATCTGGAATTTTTAAATTGTTGTTTATCTTTTTTCTGTATATTTATAACCTGTAAAACATTCTCTGCTAAAATCATACGCTGTTCGACTTCAGATAATTACCCCCAAATTAAAGAATTTCTTCTGGTTGTGAGTTATTTGTCGTTTAGTTCTCAAATTATGAATTGAGTAAGAAATTTGACTCACTTAAAATTGGTGTTAGATGAGTTACAATTGTTCTATTGCAGTAAGAATTTGCTACTTTTAGGAACCGTTAAAAAGTTTAGGCCCTTGCATTTTAAGAAATGTTTTCTCATGCTCTAATTTTCGTTATATTCGCAACTGATTTCAGTCTACTGGGAGTGGACCTAAGTGCAATTTTGCTGCAGTGGTTTTCAACCTTTTTGAATCCTGATCATCGCGGCTCCCCTATGGGATACCCAGTAAGCTATCGGTATGTTGACATTTACTCTAAGAATCTGTGAAAAAATACAGTAACCAACGTACCAGAAAAAACTCATACACACAAAATGCGGTATGAAAGACGTTTAGGCCTATTAAGTTATAAGAAAGCAGATCAGACAGTATTCTTCTGTTTCTACTGTAATCTTTCCGAAAATTAAAAATTAAAACAAAATTTTAAAACTTGTATACATTTCACCTCAGAAACTTTTATCAGTGTGAAAACCCGAGTGGCTTTCCCGTTACATAGCTTTACAAATCTTGGTGCTAATTGAGATACAGCTACTCTCATTTCCTTCTCTATACACAGTATTGAAATGCACTTTGGTTTTTTTTTGTGTGATAGCCAATGCTGAAAACCCTCATTCTCAGAGATACGATGCTTCGAAAAGAATTAGTATCTTCGTTGCTCTTTTGATCAAGTTTGGGAACTCCTGCTTTACAGAATACCCTAATTTTGGCAATGTCATTCGTGGAAAATTCACTTTTAGTGAAAAATGTGAATGACGACAAATTAGTAAAGAAAATATACAATTGGACTCCTTTGTCAACAAGAGGTCATGGAAGACCCAAACTAAGACGGAAAGACGATATAATTAAAGATCTGAAAGAGCTAAAATTAAAGTTAGAAACTGGCCAGCATTAATTCAGGACAGGAAGCAATGGAAGAAACTTGTTGAGAAGGCCAAAAATTTACTTTAAAAAAGTAGTAGCGCCTGACGAAGAAGATATGATTAATGTTCTGCCAGTTCTTCCTCTTGTGCAGTTCTGAAGTCTGAAGGAGCATTACTACTGAAGGAATTTTGAACCGACTGATACTTGTCACAGTTTTCAGGAAATCACTTTTCAAGATAAACACTTTCAATTACTGAAACAATGTCTGCAGTGAAGTATATTTCATTTTATTTTATGAAAAGCTGCAAACATGGAAAGTAATCCACTTCACACAATCATTCAATTCCTTCAGAGCGAGCGACGAAGAACAATTATATTGAAGGAGGAAAATGCAAAATACATATGTGTAAAATTTCACAAAAACGAAAAAATCTGTTTTTCAATACTGTTTCTAAATTGGCATTACTAATTTCTTCATCACTAATACGGACGTTGAAGTCATTCAAGTCGCCTCAGGGTGCCACGCCACACCGGCTGAAAACCTCTTTGCAAGCACTAGTGATTCAATTTGCTGGTTACGGCTTTCCAACGACCGGGTTCGATTCCCGGTTCCCCCTCGGACTTGAGATAGGAACGTCTGGAACGGGGTGCATTCACCCACGTGAAGAAAGCAGGGAATTCACTCCGGTTTCTAAAGGTATCAACAGGCCGAGGAAGTTTGTATGCTAATCACTTGCTCTCCCAATCCGGCCATTTGCCAATAAAGTCTCTACACGGAAGTAGATGAAGAAACGGCCGGATGGTAGGCCATGTGGCCCCATGGAATATAACGCCTCGGAGTATAGTCTAGATTTTGTTTCAAACTCACAGGAAATATAAAACTTCCAAACAGTTGAAATCAGTTGAAATCAGTTGAAGTCTGTAAACAGGTTCCCTAATGGACGGTTGATTTCTTTATCAATCAAATGTGCGGATTACGTACAGGTGTTAACAGCTGCTGAAGATTTGGTATGCTTTCCCTGGAGCCTCTTCTATTGTAAGTTGAAAAAGAGAATAGTTTTACAAATCTGTTACATCAGTGTTTTATTATGTTGTTGTAATATATTTACAATTGTAAGAAAAATGCATATAATAAATGTTCTATCTTTTTCACAGGTGTTCAGAAATAGTTTCCACACAAACCACTACCATGAAATAGGGTCCCATGAACTCAGAATTCCAGGTCGTGCAATAGTCCTACAAGTTAAAAGCAACCTGCGCGAAACGAAGCTGTGGTTGTTGCAACAAGCGCGAAAATATGGCATTTTTAGTGAAAAAAAAAACTTTTTTCGGAATTTTGCAAATGTTAGATCCTACATGTCTCCTTTATATATATATATATATATATATATATATATATATATATATATATATATATATATATATATATATATGCCTGTGAAGTTTTAATGCTCTGCGGCGCTTGGAAGGGCTTTAATTGACACCATTTTTAATACTTCTAAAACTTCTTTCTGTTTCTCCTTTTTTGCACACTTTTCTGATTCTCCATAGATTTGGAGCTAAAAATTTGCCTATTTCATCATTATATACTGTTGAATCATTGGGTCATTATGGATTTTTAATAACTAGGATTTAAAACATGTATTTAATTATTATATATGTAACTACAGTTCACGCTGATTATTGTGATCACTTCGGGACGCAGCTAATCTGATGTTATTAACCGATTGATAACAGTAGCCTAAATAATTAATTGAAGGTTATTTATTCATACATAAGATAATACACTACAAAGTCAGAATTAAAAGCTATTTGTTGAATAAGATTATGCGTAGCTGTGAATCATTGAAACACTCATAATACAGTATCAGACTGCAAGCAACTATTTTTTCAACCAACTACAAAGTTTTGAATTATATCAGTTTTCGTTTAGGAGTCCATTAACCAATACTCCACACTCAGATACGAGTTACGAGTGTTTTTGGAAGTCTTACTGACCTGAGGTGAACAGCGTAGCAAAACATCTAACGCCTGCCTTTTCAAGTTTTTTTTCATTTTACACTAGCCATCACTGTATGTCAACACTTTTATCTTCATAAATCAAAAGCTGCAGCTTAAGGCGTAACTGAGGGGCGAAATATGTTTTATTGCTCTTTTAAGTTTGATAATTCCACCCCTCGAACAGGTCATCCTGTGAGCTGGGAACACTACCCTTACTTCCAACACAATACAGTTGAGTTAGAAACGAAATCCTTAAAAACAAAATTTTGAATGATGAACAGTACTCTGAAATAAAACCGTAAAAAGGAAAATGTGATAACATAAACCGAATCTTTGATCACAATAAACGGTATTTTTTTTAATGTATCAGTGTTGATCCGTACGGGGCATAACAAAAGTGACAACATTTCCGGACTGATAACATTATCCGCGATTACATTAAGTGGCGTTCACTGTAACACCAAAATTTGACAAATTTTATATCATCGTATTTTTTAAATTTTATTTTTAAATCACATTGTAATTGAAAAATCTGGAATGAAGGCCGTTCTAATACATAAAAGTGGTTTTATGCATATTTTTTTTTATATACATTAGTACATACTTAAGCAGGAGTTAGATTCTGTATAGACTGCTGTGTGTCTTGAAAAAGAGGTGATCCAAATAGTAAAAAATACCTCAAAAACTATTTGAGATAAACTTAAAGGAATAAATTTACATACCAGGAGGACCACATATGCTAAAAATCAAGTCTCTAATAAAACAAAATATGGAAAATAAATATTTCAGTACAGCCCCACCCTGGGGAATATACTGAAAACATTACATTTTTTGTGAAAAGTAACTTTTTTTCGAAATGCTGCCACATTTAGATCTTACATGCGTCTTTTATGTGCCTGCGAAGGTTTAATGCACTCGGAAATGCTTTGACACCATTTTTAATGCTTGTAACTGTGACTTTTTCGTCACATTCTCTCTCTCTCTCTCTCTCTCTCTCTCTCTCTATCTCTATCTCTATCTCTATCTCTATCTCTATCTCTATCTCTATCTCTATCTCTATCTCTATCTCTATCTCTATCTCTATCTCTATCTCTATCTCTATCTCTATCTCTATCTCTATCTCTATCTCTATCTCTATCTCTATCTCTATCTCTATATCTCTATCTCTATCTCTATCTCTATCTCTATCTCTATCTCTATCTCTATCTCTATCTCTATCTCTATCTCTATCTCTATCTCTATCTCTATCTCTATCTCTATCTCTATCTCTATCTCTATCTCTATCTCTATCTCTATCTCTATCTCTATCTCTATCTCTATCTCTATCTCTATCTCTATCTCTATCTCTATCTCTATCTCTATCTCTATCTCTATCTCTATCTCTATCTCTATCTCTATCTCTATCTCTATCTCTATCTCTATCTCTATCTCTATCTCTATCTCTATCTCTATCTCTATCTCTATCTCTATCTCTATCTCTATCTCTATCTCTATCTCTATCTCTATCTCTATCTCTATCTCTATCTCTATCTCTATCTCTATCTCTATCTCTATCTCTATCTCTATCTCTATCTCTATCTCTATCTCTATCTCTATCTCTATCTCTATCTCTATCTCTATCTCTATCTCTATCTCTATCTCTATCTCTATCTCTATCTCTATCTCTATCTCTATCTCTATCTCTATCTCTATCTCTATCTCTCTCTCTCTCTCTTCCGTATTTCCTTTTCATTAAATTCCATATTCAGATCTTACATGCATTCTTTATATGCCTGCGAAGGTTTAATGAACTCGGAAATGCTTTGAAGCCATTTTTAATGCTTGTGACTGTGACTTTTTCATCACATTCTCTCTTTCTCTCTCTTTTCCGTATTCCCTTTTCATTAAATTTCATATTTAGATCTTACATGCATCCTTTATATGCCTGCGAAGGTTTAATGAACTCGGAAATGCTTTGAAGTCATTTTTAATGTTTGTAACTGTGACTTTTTCGTCACATTCGATCTCTCTTCCGTATTCTTTTTTCATTAAATTTCCTTCTAGAAAAGTCTCCGCGCCTGCGCACTGATGATTTGCGCGTTGCTTTTCTTATCCGCATTCGCATGGACATCAGTGCCTGTACGCAAGTGAAGTGCTGTAGTCGTAGCTGGAGTTTCTCGTCTGTGTTGTGGATTGACGTCTGTTGCATTGTGTGATATTTTAAAATTATATTGCGTGAGTCACCCATGATATCCATCAGGTAGTTAGAACTTTTTATGTAAGTATTTGCTTCTCTTCGCTATGAAAGTGCAATCCAACCGAGTAAGCATTATGAATCAGTATAGATGGGCGTTGTGAGCCATAGTAGTGCTGTAAGTGGCCTAGTGCTTATGCCGGTTGTCTACCAAGAGCTAAGCTAAGCTAAGCTAACTTAGCTTAGCTCAGCTCAGCTCACATACAGTGAGGTATTTCATATATAGTTGTGCCGGATTTCATATGTAGTTTTGTCGACACAACTACACCCAGCACTGTATGTGAGCTAAGCTAAACTAACTTAGCTTAACTCTTGGTCGACAACCGGCATTAAGCTTAGGATTACGCGACTTGCTTGTATTAAAGCGTGTAAGTGGCTTATCCACGTTTGCTAAAGGTTTAATCTGATTTAATGCCGATTTTATTAGTTTGATAATGCAATACTCTAGTTCTCGTCTTGACACGCTTAACTGGATATAATTTTAGAATGTTTACGAAGTGTCCCGTTTTCTGGGCTGTAATTTTCATTAGGTTCAGTCTAGTATGGCTATTTCGGACATATACATATTATTCTTACAGCTATAATTAGTCAAGTTGATCATCTTGAGTACCAATATAACGCTTACCACGGAAGTAATATAATTTGATCTAGTAATTATCCAAATTATTTAATCTAGTTTAGAATCTAGTTGAACATAGTAAATTCAATTCAACTTGGAATTTTTTTTATATATGACCACTACTGACAAGTTTCATTATGATAGTGGAATTGAACTTGTAAGGCTAGAATGATTTCTTATAATTCAGGATATTGTCTGTGATTTGATACATGTCTTAACTTGGAAGTTCAGAATAATTTCTTATGGTTCAGGATATTTCTGTGATTTGATATATATATATGACCACTATTGGCATATTTAATTGCTTCTGTTCAGTATAATAAATTCAATTAAAGTTCATCTTAAGTTTCTCCGTTCTTAAACCGCTCGATTAGTTGCACTTATTTTTCGACATTTAAGAGATGTTTTCTTTTCACTTCCGTGGAAGACATTTCTTACAGAAATTACTATATAAGCAAGTTAACCCAAACACTAAAAGATGGGAACTTAATTAAAGTGGATCTACATGGCTTTGCAATTGTATGGAATCTCTTATGGTCTTATCCAGTGGCGCCAACTTTTGAAAAACATTGGGTGGGCTCAAAAACTTTCTTTTTGGGTTTTAGGTACCGGTAACTACTAAAACAAATTTCAAAAAATAAATAAAACCACACATTAACTCACCATTATGTAGCACGGTGTCTGCAAATTCCAAGCGTAAAATATATTTCTGCGGTGGCTGTGGAAACTGGATGGACAGAGTAAGACGTAAAAATTTATAAGAATTGAACAATTTCAAAAGGTCACAGGGGCGGATCCACGGGGGGGGGGGAAATGGGGGAAATTTCCCCCCCCAAAATGTGTAACATAAAGCACAAATTATTCAAAATTTATTAGAACATAACCCAAATTCTTAAATTAAAGCAACGACATTCATTATTTTGAAATACCTTTGTAAGAAAATGCTGAAATGTTCATTTTGTTTTCAATTGTGTACTGGGAATAATTAATTTTTATGCGTAAAAACTTCCCTCTCTACTTTGGTTCCCCCCCCCCCCAAAATGTCTCTCTGGATCCGCCCCTGAAAGGTCATAAGTGAATTGAATAAAGAGGAAATCATTCTATGTATGTCAACAATAGCTGATTTTAGCTTTACAGCGATTCAACAACGAAATTATTTTTAGTAATAGCGGTTAACAATTTTGATAATAAAATAAGGCAATTTATTGGGTGGGCTTGAGCCCACGGGACGATATAAGTTGGCGCCACTGGTCGTATCTTAGAATGATTAATTTTACAAGTTTAGAAAAACACCCTTTCTACAATACCGCGGCATTGGAATTTTTAAAGGTAATTTCTTTGGAAGTAGACAGTGGCTAAGATTACAACTAACACCCGCTTCTGTTCCGAACATAACTACATCCTACTTGGGTAGTATAACGGTACTATGGTAAAATAAATACGTACGCTATTACCATGTTAAGTTCATATTTTCCTCTTGAAAAATACGGTGTAGAATGAAACAAAATATTGCACGAAAAATAAAAGTAAATTGAAGATTAAACCAGAGTCGATGTTTGTTATTGAGACTCAGGGGGTGAGTCCTCACGGACTCGCATAGGTGGGCATATAGAGTCGATGGTTAATAGGGTGACGGCAAATCGGGGTTCTGTTGTATTTTTATGTTTAGTCACTCGGAGCTTGTGACATAGTTAAAAGTGATTTTTTTCTCTCTTATTTCACATAAATATAGTTGGGAAGCCTTTGGGACACCATCCGCAGCATAACGTTTTTTCGGAGGGTTTCTTTTCTAAACCTAAATAAATCTCTTATAGTAGTAAATACTATTAATAGGAATTTATTATTGGAGTCCAGCCCTATTCTATTAGCCTACAGTTTCATTTTACAAAACAAAATAACGTTTAAAATACGTCCCTAGATGCAAGGATTATAATTAGGTGTGAAATTGGTTCATATATAAGAATATATCCTGTAATTCTCTTACCTTAAGATACGTAATTCATGATATCATATAACTGAGGGCCATCTTATATGGGTAAACAGGTTAAACAACACGACAAACCTCACTGGAGACATAATATGGCACATTTCCAAAACGCGTGAATTCGGTATGCCCTACCAAACTAATATCACTGTTCGTAACCTAACCAACCTAACTTAACTGTCACTAAAATAGAATCTACCTGCCACTACTTACCTTATTGCAAGAAGATCAGTTGGTCATCCTGCTTCGCAGTTGATCGTCCTACTTCACTCAGATCCATAATATGGCTTCCGTGTTTTATGCGTAATAAAAATGAACTGATTGCAAGGGGTAAAAATACAACAAAGTTCTAAAAAACTACTAATTCTACCCCTGAATCAATTCCTTCAACAAAAGTATGTACATTAAATTACGTTTTCAGCGTCAGGAAGGAAAACTGTATGGCTAATGGAATAGGGCTTTACCCTTATTATTGGTTATACCAAGGAGTTTATTTTAAAAAATAGAACTGCTCATGGACAGTAGCATGAGGTGCGACTATTTGCCGAGGGCGAAAGAGATATTTTATAATATATTGGTTGTCCCGTCATAGGCTTTCTCGCTTACAGTTGAAGTGTTTTATCCATTTTATTGGTTTTAATAATACTTAATTCCGTGAGTTGCTACATAGTCACAATGCATGTAACTCGAAATTCGGATTTCCGAATTTCTCATTACATATCTTATAATAAAAATGATGATTAAACTTCAAAATAATATAATAACTGAATTTGGACTGATACAGAGTTACTCATGTAGTTCACCAAGTAGACATTTAATATTATTCTAGTGAAGGGCTTAAAGAATACAAATTCCATTGATTCTTCGGCTAAACCAGGAAATGGAAAGTGGTGTCACATAAAAATGCAAAAACACATAGTGTGTAACGGTGGACAGAGTAGGTGAGCAAGCCACGAAGCCTTGCATTTTGCAAGAGCGACGGAAGCGCCTCTAGGGATGGTTTACAGCCTCTTGGACAAGTGAAGATCGTAAAGTGCGGACACTTGCCGCTGCTCTTCTTCTTAATGGGCAACTTGTCTCCTTTTACAACAATGTCCTATCAGTTTCACACCTACCAGTACATTTAACTGCAGATCGTTTAAGTACCCACAGACACATTTTCGCGTTTTATGGTAGTCTATACTGTTTTTTCTTTGATATGGTATGTTAAACAATAATAGCAATAGAGTTTTATAATGGTTTGTGGACGAAGTTGTTGAAATGTCCAAAATCTACAAGTTTTACAAAGTTCTTTACAAATTAAGGGGAATTATACATAGCTATAGGTAAATTTTTTCGAGTGTTTTTATTGGCTTATGGAAAAGAGCATTTCTTTTTGAACATGTCTGTGAAGTTTTATATAATAATTAACTCTTTTCGCCGATTTACAAGCATTTATGGCAGAAAATGTGTGGTCATTTTGACTTGCTAATTTTGAACTCGATTTTTCCGATATATATAAATAGTTTTTTACAACGTTATACATTATTTCTCTAAAACTATTGATCCAATTTTCGTGAAATTTTGCAAGCTCACTTCGCTTATCATGAAACCTCAAAGAAAGGATTACGTTGTGAAATAGGCATTTAGTCTGTAAAGGCAATCTTATTTTTAAATCTGAGACAATGATATGAGATGGTCTACACAGGTCTGATAGACCCTCATCATGCATGTCGATACCGTAATTAATTGTAATTTCAATTACTATTATTATTGTTGTAATTTAATATAACTTCGGTGTCAGTGCTATCTTCTTTTTCTTTTTGTATTTTTCTTGTAATCTTAGTATTATTTTCTAGAATACCGGATGGTCTTGTTTGGTAGAGACAAGACCATCCGGTATTCTCTTCCCCTTTACCAGGGTTCAAAAAAATTACAAAAATAATAATAATATTAATAATAATAATAATAAATCTTTACTCAACTCTGCCAGATTTATTATTATTATTATTATTATTATTATTATTATTATTATTATTGTTATTGTAATTTTTTGAACCCTGGTAAAGGGTAAGAGAATACCGGATGATGTTGTCTCTACCAAACTAAATAAATAAATACATAAATAGGTACAGTAAGCCATGTCACTTCCAAAAGTACAACCGGATGAAGAAGTATTCCGCAATACTACTAAGAAATAATGTAAAGGCCGAGATGACAGCTACTGATGTCGGCCATCTATTTGTTCTGCTCACTGTCCAACTCCTGACAGTGACTCTTAACAGAACACACATTTACAGTAATTCAGGCGGTCCATTCCCTCGAAATTCCCTAGCACGTGGCTTACTTTAAAGACCTTATCATATTACATTATTAAAATGAAAAGCTTATGTACGTAAAATGACGTAAAATATCCACACATTTCGAACTTCAAAATTTCCAAATCAAATAGGCCTACTAAGTGCTAAGGTACATTCTTCTTAATATGCTAATAATAATAGTAACTTAATAGCAATAATTTTAATCTTTAATATATGGAAATTTAAAATTTAAGCATTACGAAAAAAATTCTCGTTTAGATGCTGAAACAATAGTTCGTCGTATTCTTTACACGAGTTTCCAATGGAACTGTTATTATGTATTAAGCTTTTAGAAGATTCGTTATTTTTATTACACAATCATTTATATGCTACTTAAAGTTCTTATGTTAAGTTTCAATCCAATAATTCAAGTAATTATATAATGTATGTTTTTTTATCTTTGTTTGTTCTGGATCTGTATGGACATCTGGATTGCCAGACAGATGACTTGAATAAAGTATTTCTCTCTCACACTAAAAGTAATCGTTATTATGTAGCTTACACATACATAACATTAACCATTTAAGTACTAACCAAATCTCATATCTGCGTGCTTAATTTTGTAGATGCATGTAGGCCTAATCATTTTAAGTTATATAAGATATGCTACTAGTTTTCCAATTTTTTAAATTTTGAACCAGTAGAAAAAATGCTGGGAAGTGTATGTCCCTATGTACCTTAAACGTACTTAAAGACTTAAACACTTGAAAACTTTACTTCATTTCAGTGTTCTCCAACAAGTTGCATTTAGGAAACCACAATATAGGCCTATATAGTAATGATTATTTCTAAGGTGTCCAGGAATTATACCAAACTAAAGAACTTTCGCCATTAAAGATATATACGTAGGTCTATAATTCAGAGGCGTAGCCAGAAAATAATTAAGGGGAGGGTCGAAAGTGCCTGACGGTTTTGGGGGTGTAGAATACCCCCAAGTAAAGGGGTTTGGGGGCTCACCCCTGGATAATTTTTAAATGTTGAACTAAAAAAAATCACATCTTACGTTATGTTAGCACTGAAAAACTAGTTACCAAAATTGTTCAATATACTCTAAGACATGCCAACTTCAACAAGAAATCGTTACCTAAGTTATAATACTTATTACTATTTATAGAAAAGAAAGAAAGAAAGAAAGAAAGAAAGAATCTTAACAGTAATTAATATGTATATATTTTATACTCTTATTATGATTAAGTTAAACCCGGACGAGTATGGTTATAGATCAGAGAAGCACCATTACTCTACGAGATTTAATTATTTTCTTCAGGTGCCTCAGGCGAGACTTGCCAAATCGAAAAACTGGTGTAAAAACTTAAGTGTCTCCATGTTGAATAAGTTGCCCCAAGGGGCTCACAATGTAGATTTTAAGCATTTTAAGTTTCATTTACATCGCTGGCTGCTTGACAACCCATTTTATGGTGTGCAAGAGTTTTTTGAGGCTCAAATCAATATAACATTCTAGTCTGGGTTTCCTGATTTATTGTTTTACTTATTTCTATATTATTGTGTACATTTATCTAACCTGACGAGCACAGCAGCAAAGTATTGCTAATGGCTAAAATTAAATTAAATTATAAGAAAAATTAACTAACATGTGGAACAGTAGAAATAATGACCTACATTTACGAGTTCAATATTTTATTATTAAATGAACTAATTTAATATTTGACAAAATAGAGCTTAACTAACTTAAATAGAATTTTAAGTTTTCATTTCGTTGGAGGTCCGGACCCTTTCACCCACCCTTAATCTAGCCAGTGGCAGTGGCGCCAACTTATATGGGCCCGTGGGGCTCAAGCCCACCCAATAATTTGCCGTGCTCTATAGCAATTATTTATTACTACTGAAAAAAATTTCTCTGTTTAATCGGTGGTGATGATGATGATGATGATGATGGGTGTTCTGCCCGAAGGCAGGTCCAGACCCCGGTGCAAAACAAAAATAAGATTGCTGACTCACATAACATGATCTCCCTTAGTCTCATTTATCTTCATCTCGATTTTCTAATTCGTCCTAGATTTTGTTAAAATTAACTTCCCATACGATAGTCCACTATTATAATAGGCTATGCATGTTTTATTTTACTTTAATAGGTACCTAAAACCCAGAAACGTTCATGGTTAGCCTATATACGAAAATTTTCATTAAATTAAAGTCCACCCCGTCGAGGAGTTGGTAGCGCAGCTGTCTTCCACCCTGGTGGCCCGGGTTCAATTCCCGGCCTGGTTGGGGATTTTTCACTAAGCCTACTGGTATAGTTCCTTCCTGGGTTTAGGACTGTGTTGTCCCTTAATCTCCATCCCGCAAGAGGCAATAGCAAATCTCCGTGGTATCACACTTGCCTGAAAGAGCCTTGGATAGTCGTGACATGGTCATCATCCCATGGCTTCGTTATGGGTCTGAATCTACCTTTGGACAAAACACTTATCATTATAATACAATACTTTCGTGGTGTAAGTGTGACTGAGATATTAGAAACACTGAAATCATTTTTTGTGCAGTTCTATTCAATATATTTGAGCCCACCCAATGTCTTTCAAAAGTTGGCGCCCCTGGCCAGTGGTATAAGTTATGCTAACCTTTAATCTAGCCAACCTGCATATAATTCCCTATTTACGAAGACTTCAGCTCCTTGCAGGAGCTACGTATAATAGTGTAAAATTGAATGCATTAGAGGAGAGATTGTGAAATATTTTATAATCCCGGCGGAGAGCAGGGAGACGCAGGGGAGGTGTGGATGTTGGATATAATATCTGCAGTTCCACATGAGCAGGCCATATGAAAACTCCGAAGCAGTGATTGATTGTTCCGTATCTTAGCGCGATCTCTGCAGCCCAGCGCAAACACAATGTCCCCCCCCCCATACTCTTACTTCTAAACTCACGTTAAAAAAAAAGTCAATTGCGACAGACGAATAGCATATTCTAACTGGCTGGACGAGCCCCCGACGCTTAGCTTCGGCCGGACTTCAGAAGCAGTTATAGGTCACGCCGCTTATTGTGATCACTTCGGGACGCAGTTAATCTGATAATATTAACCGATTGATAACAATAGCCGAATGAATTAAATGAAAGTTATTTATTCATATATGAGATAATACACTACCGAAACTACAAAACAGAATTTAAAGAAAAAACGTAACTGTGAATCATACAACCACTCATATGCTAATACAGTAATAGACTGTAAGCAGCTATTCCTTCAACCAGTAACAAAGTTTTTAATTGTTTTTACTTTCGTTTAGGAGTTCATTAGCCACTACTCCATACTCAGTTACGAGTTACGAGTGTTTTTGGAAGACTATGCTGATCTGTGGTGAACACCGCGTAGCAAAACAAGTAACGCCACCAGTTCAAGACTTTTCATATTACACTGGCCATCACTGTATGTGAACACTTGTTATCTTGATAAATCGAAAGCTGCAGCTTAACTGTGGGGTGAAACATATTTCATTGATTAAAAGAGAAAGTTTGGTAATGACACCCCCTCGAACTGGTCACCGTGTGACCTAGGACCAGTATTGCTATCTCCAGTACAACACAATACAGTTGAATTAGACACGAAACCCTTAAAAACGAAATGTAGAACGACGTAAAGTACCGCTGCTTGGAAATAAAGCCGCAAAAAAGGAAAATGTGATAACATAATCAGAATCTTTGATCACAATAAAGAGCATTTTTTTCAGTGTGTCAGTATTAATCCGTACGGGACTTCATAAAAGTGATAACATTACCCGACTGATAACATTATCCGCGATTACATTAAACGGCGTTCACTGTATATTAAAACAGAGACTGCAAATAGCCACCTTCGAATTCGGATTCAATTGCAAATGGATCCCGTGAATTATTTATTAATGCCCCACAATCTTGCTTCAATTGCATCTCATCTACTGTGCACGTGAGTTTCTTGCACCAAGTCCCAATGCGTTTGTTTAATAAATGAGGAGAGAGGTGTTTCTTGTGAACTTTGCACTTCCGTAGGCGATTTCACTTTTTCATACAACAGTCATCTAGTATGGAGGAAACTTCTTTTACGAGAACTAGTTATCCGGCAACTTGTTTAATCAAACAGCGACAATGTAGTGTAAGTACAAATTATGAGTTGTGCACTGCAAGGGAACATAAATTGCTTTAAATGTTATTTGATAGTAAGATTTATAAACAAAATAGTGTACGGAAATTGTCACCGTTATGATCCATATTTTACTTTAAATTGACTCTTGAAGAGCGTTATTCAACTTGAACGCTTACTACTCCAATATTTTATTAAAGCTAGGCATTTTATTTGCACTACCTAGAAACTTGAAACAACAATCAATTGGTATCTAGGGACCTGATGTTATTTCAGGCAAAATCTACTCAAGTGATAGAGCTGAAAATATGCATGACAATGTTTATACGAGTGTGGATCGAAAATAACGCACAATAATTTTTTTCTGCGTTTGTATTGCGGCTGGGATGTTGACCTTTCACCAGGATGGAATTTGAAGCTTCTGCTACGGACGCTATTTTGTTCTCATGTGTAGCTCTAGTGAGAGAAGCGTGAACTATGCAACAAAGATGGCGCGCATGTTATTATCGTTCACTTGTGAAGAGCAGCGAGGTGTAGTGCGATTTTTATGGGCTAAAGGTATAACCCGAGTGAAATTCAATGGGACATGCTTGGCGTGTATGGGGACGACTGTATGGATCGTAGCAATGTCTCCAGGTGGTGTGCATGCTGTTCGTGAGAAAATCAACAACGTCGGACTTTAATTGTTTGGTCCCTTGAAGGAATTCCTGGCCGGTAAACGCTTTGCGTCAGATGCAGAAGTGAAAACAGCAGTCCGCAGATGGCTATACTCCAACCGAACGGAATTCTATTAACAGGGCATTTTGAAACTGGTATCACGATGGGAGAAATGTGTTGAGAAACTTGGCGACTATATAGAAAAATAGACAAAACATGTCCCTTCATGTGTGCATTCGTTTGTAATTGTATCTATTCAACTTTTTGTAAAAAAAAATTATTGTGCGTTACTTTTAGATCCATCCTCGTACCTGGAGAGATCATTGGTACCAACAACTTCAAACTCTTTAAAACGTATGATGTGGAAAGGATCAAGAGAAATATTGGACCCCAGAGTTGGAGAAACTTGCTATCCCTACCAAGCAATATTCATGACGTTCAAATGCCTTGGACGTCTTGGAAATAATTTCACATAATGGAGGGAATATGCTCGCCATTAATGACAGAAAATATGTTTTTAACGTCAAACATGCCCTACCTCTGTGGAAAGGACCTAGTTCTGAAATTTTTATGCCGCCGGCTGTTGGATAAAACTTCAATTTCTTCAATAGTAGAGAGGTGGAAGACTGAACGCTTAAGGGGCATTCTTCTGGAATTCGACAATCCAGTGCAACTTGACCACTTTATGGCTAACGGCCTTTGTTTCGAGAGGTCTCGCCAGTTTAAAATGATGGCATTTTTAATGGCTTTCGGTAACTATCTGGTTACGTTCCTTGTCAATATTCAACTTTGTATCATTTCAGGAGAAATATTAACCTATTCACATTGTGAATTTTCCTTTCTATACATTTGTTTTTGAACATACTTCTTAAACATTAGTAACCAAACATTCAATGAGTCGATCGATGTCTCTATCGATATCTCGAAAGCTTAGCAATGTTTTGAAATGTTTACAGACACTCATAAACATTAATTATAAAACAATTTGCTAAATAGTTTTTCTTAGTTTTACATATCTTTTGAAATACGAAGATATTGTACATTCGCCGTATTTCAAGATAGAAGTCTCGAGAAGCTTCTACGCTACTTCGATCGAGAAACTGAAAGCGCTCGAATGTAATTTTAGAGGGGGTACGTAGGCTAACCTGTTTGACTCGTATTCATTCTTCATCGAACTTCACTAAGGCAAGCACCTTAGCCTTAATCCCAGTACCGACACTTGGGGTACCGAGACTTCATGGTACTACTCTCACAACGCAGAAGATGTAGTCTACCAGAACTTCTAGACCTGGACTTCTAAGGCAAAGAAGCCTTTTACCCACAGCCTCCAGCAGCAACTTCAGCATTCTACATAACCTCACCGATGGGATCTTAGGCATTTATTAATACTTTCAAACGAGTCCAGGACAACCTACATACTCTCTACAAATCAAAAGTTAAGTACTCATAATGTAAAACATTAAGGTTAAATACAATAACCTGACCACAACTTGGCAGCTTGTATAATTACCGAATCATTTGGCACTTTGTTTAGTGACGTCAGAGCTCCCGTCTATAAATTTATTTTCACATGGAAGCCGGTTACTCGTGTACTAAGAAGTTTTAATTCGGGGAGAGTCCGTGAACCGCCGGAGCTCGGAGTAGCGAATTTGTATTTGTATTTGTATTTGTATTTGTATTTTTAATCTCGCTGGAATCACACAAAGTGACGCGGTTGTCAGTATACATAAATCAACAACCAACACTGTCAAAGAATTCTTTCAGTGAAAGTTTTTTTCTGTCTGTGTTAGTGTGGGGGTGTGTCCATCAAACATTGATACATATTTTCTCGGGTGTGTTTTCTCTGCAATGGGTTTGTTTCATAGTTATTTCTTGCTCACCTGTAAATTTTTGCCCACTAAATTTTGCTAGTTTAATTTCAGGAATTTCGGGGATGAATGTAAGGAAAATTATATTGATTTGCATAGTTCTGGTTATTTTGGCTTTGATTCTGAATTAAATTTAATGGGTGGGAATTTTGGGTTAATAGTTCAGGGGTGGTAAAATAAACCGAACAATTTGGAAATGTATTCTCATCGTGCAATTTGAGCTGGCCTCCTTGCTTTCTCCCCATTGTTTTCAGATACGTGAAATAGACCTAGTGACAAGTAGGAAAAAATCGGTATGCCCTTTTGGTTTATCTGAAATCTGCTAATTTGATGATGTTTGGTAAGTCTAATTCAGTTGTAAATTAAAATTAAAATTAAATCACAGTCCTAACTGCAGATAGCCTCCCACCCGTACTTTGATAATAACTTACAAATGTACATTTTTTTCCCAGACCCTGTTGTACACGTAAATAGTCGCTGCGAGAAAAACGTACCTTTAGGGAGACAGACATTACTAAGTTAGTTCTGAAATAAACTGAGAATATAGGACTTTTAGTTCTGAAATAAACTGAGAATATAGGACTAAAGTTAGAAGTATCTTTCGAGAATTGTGTCCTGCTAAGCATTTGTAAATAAATTTTAAACTAAATATTTGTGTGTATTTACTTGTGAATAAATTTGAATAAGCTATTGGGCCAATTGTTCTAATCTACTTATATATTTAGTAAGCCTTATAAAATGAATAATGGATCAAAGGTAGTTGAGCGTGTTAAAAAAATTACAGCATAAGTTACGGCATTTTTCTTGTTATTCTTCTAACCATTCAATTTTTCCTTGAAGATAAAGATGTTACTTGTTCAATTGTCTTTCCATTACAAATTACATTTCAAACCAACTATTATATAGCATCAGAAAAAATATTTTGATCCAGAAGTAGGATACGGGTGCAGTCACACGCAGAATAATTTCCAGGGCCAGCTTGCTATTTAGTTAATAATATCTGTGCCCTGGATCAACATTCCTTAATTTTCCCTTCTGTTTCAAGGAAGTTAAACATATAAGCTTCGGCCAAAAAAAAAGTGTTAATTCAGGGTGAGGTTAGGTTAGTAGGGGTGTTCTTATAGATTTATCGGTTCTGCTTTTCTCAATAATGATTTTTCTTGCTGCTTAAACCCGCGTATTTATTCTATCCTAACCTAACCTAACCTAAGAGATAAGTCATTACAATAATCAAGATCCATTAAGCTATTCCAAGAAGGAGCACCACAAAAAATTACAGTTTTCCACAATAGGACATTGTTATAATTAAGTCTTTAATAATAATTGGTCACACAACACGAATACAAGAAGAAGGAAGCTAAGTGCATTTTAATCTAAGAAGAAATTATTATTTTTGACATACACGGACATCTCTGTGATATATATTTTAACAATTGACAAGTATAATATTTTATCAGTTTAAATTCTTATATGTTAATTTTAATTTGCATTTTAATATTGTGACTAGATTAACTTCATAATTTTATTACTAATTATTGTAAATATTCTAATTGACATATACATTGAGCTCAATGTTATTTTAATATTTTATGATTACATGATAGACTATATCTAATATAATAAAAAGACGTTTAGAAGAATACAACAAAAATCAAATTCAATAATACGTGTTGTTAATTAATTGCTCCTTACCTCATGTAGGCTTCAGCTGAGTGTTGTAATATATAGTGGTATATAGGCGGACCTGAACAACAACATTCAATTCTATCCTAACCTCACTTGAAATATTTTTGCTTATTATATCATAGTAACTTAATTTTTCCATGATTTGCTATTAGGTATAGTTCCAGAGTGCAGGTTAGATCAATATCTTTGTTTATAAAAATTTGTAGTTCTTTTAAAATATCTTCAGTTAAGTTTCGTCTGAATTAGTTGAATGTGTCTTAACGAGCCTGAGTAACTTAAACTTTAGACGTCTAACTTACTTGGGTATGTACTTATGTATGTCATTTTGAAAAGTGACTCTATTCGGAGGAAACTTGGAGGATACCGAGGTTACCAAGAAAAATCCAAACTGAAAACAGTCCAGAAGTAGACGCTCAGGAAGGAAGCTCACCGAAGAAGAATGTGGGAATATTGGGCGAATATTAAAGACCAAAAACAATTGAAATGACGAAGTCCATAGCCTGGCGAATCAAAATAAATAATAAAACAATACAATAATAATATCAATAATAGTAATAATAAATGTTAAAAAATGTCATAAGAGCATTAGTTCCATTGACAATCAGAATTTAAAAGACCATCGCCTCATTCATTCATTCATTAATTTATTTATTGTCATTAAACAACAATATACAGTTGCAATAGACATTGTCAATATACATAAATATACTATACTAAAGTACATAGTGATCAATACAGATTAGAAATGTAAATCATTCAAGTCCGACCTTTCAAACTCCTCAATACTGTAAAAGCTTTTAGTTTTCAACCAAATTTCTAAAACTGTTTTAAAATGACTAAATGTTACATTACTGGCCTT
Organism: Ectobius pallidus; assembly: GCA_964059195.1. Lineage (NCBI taxonomy): Eukaryota > Metazoa > Arthropoda > Insecta > Blattodea > Ectobiidae > Ectobius > Ectobius pallidus. The sequence continues at coordinate 7,757,998 of CAXKWD010000011.1, read as the reverse complement.
TATTGGCAGCTTATTTAAAAGCTTGATTCCTAAGTAATTAAAACTCTGCTGTGTTTTACGTAACCTAACGAGCTTAGTATCAATCTTATCTTTAAACCTAGTGTTATAATCATGAAAGTCACTATGCATTTTAAGTTCATTAAAATGCTTTTTCACATGGAGGAGGCACTGTAATATGTACAAGGATGGTAGAGTTAGTATATTTAATTCAATAAAAAGATTCCTACACGAATCTCTATTGCCTATACCTTTTATAGTTCTAACCGCCTTCTTTTGCCATAAAAACACATTTTTTGCCCCCGGAGAGTTCCCCCAGAGCAAAAGACCATATAAAAGATGTGAATGAAAGAAGGCAAAATAGGCATTTATAATCAGTGTCGGGCCCGTACACAATTTAAGTTTCTTTAATAAAAATATAACTCTAGATAGTCGAACACAAACCTTGTTTGTATGTACATCCCAGTTTAGGGTAGAATCAAGGTCAATACCTAAAAGCTTCACTGATTTTTTTCTCTATCCTAGACTTATTTAAACCAAAAATGATTTCTTCTGTTTTATCTTCGTTAACCACAAGTGCATTAGCTGAAAACCACATATAGGATCTTTCAATCATATAATTTTTTATTACTTCATTATGTTGTAGGTTCTTATTTGAAGTTAATAAGGTAGTGTCATCAGCGTAAAGAATACATCTATTTGGGACAAAACTAGGCAGATCATTTACAAAAACCGAAAACATAAAAGGGCCAAGGACCGAGCCCTGTGGCACCCCTGTTTTGATTTTTAGAGGTTCAGAGCCTTTTCCTTCCAATTTAACATACTGGTATCTGTTTAAGTACGACTCAATAAGCGACACATCATTTCCTTGTTTACAATAAAATTTCAACTTTTCAATTAAAAGTTTGTGAGGTACTAGGTCAAAGGCTTTGCTTAGATCTAACAATACAGCTGAGGTTTCCTGTTTTGCTTCAATGCCTTCTATTATGTAAGAGACTACACTCTCAACCGCGTCAACAGTAGACAGACCCTTTCTAAAGCCAAATTGAGAGTTTGTAAGCAGATTATTTGTTATAAAATACTCTTCAAGTTGATTTTTAATTATGCATTCAATTATCTTAGAAAAAACCGGCACCAGTGAAATTGGACGATAGTTGCTCTTCTCAGACGAGTCACCTTTCTTATAAATAGGTACCGTTACACTTAACTTAAGGCAGGCAGGATATATACAGTCTTTCAGTAACCCGTTTATCAAATACACCAAAGGATATAACAATGAGGCTTTTAGTTTTCTGACAACGTAGTTAGATAAGCCATATGCATCTTCAGCTCTAGAGTTACTAAGGTTAGTTATTATCTTATTTACAACATCAATATTTACATTTTTCCACTTAAAATCAGATGCAGTCGCAGGATGTGCAATGTTAGCTGAATCTAGGATGTCTATTGGATCAGCGATTTCATCATATATTTGTTTAATTGCTGTATTAGTGCCTATATTTACAAAATAATCATTGAATTCATTTACAGAGACAGTGTTATTTACTTTTTTATTTTCTTTGGTTGATAATCTCCCTGTTTCAGAATTAATAATGTGCTAAGCAGCTTTGCACTTATTTTTTGCATTATTAATGTGATTTTCATTAGCTTGTTTTTTTGCTAGTCTAATTTGTACTCTATACATCTTTTTTAATTTCATATAGTGTTTTTTAAACAAATCATCTTTTTTTTATCTTTCATAACTTATAACAAGAAGCGTTCTGATGTTTTCTAATAGTGGAGTAAACCAATTTGTATTCATCGGATTTGATTTGTCCCTCTTATGGCTAGAAGTAAGCTTATAATTTATCTTTCTTTTTGGACAGCAAATGTCAAATTCATACTGTATGGTGTTAATAAATAACAAGAACGCTTCATCAACAGACCTACAAGCTAGAAACTCAGTCATCCAGTTAATATTATTTAACTTGACCCTAAAATTATTTAGAGTAGACTCATTTATTAATCTATAAAATTTTGTTTCTTTATTAGGCCCGTATTGTGTGTTATGTGCCATATTTGGCTTTTCTTTGATGTTGATTGTTAAACTTAATCCTGAATGGTCAGAAAGATGTGGCTGAACAATTTTACTTTCTACATCCTTAGTATGATAATTAGTTATAAAATTATCAAGACAGGAGTTTTTTCTAGTTGGTTGGAAGTTAAGACAATAACAGTCACACGACCTCAGCATATCTAAAAAATTCTTAGTTCTAATGTCATCATTTCTCGGATCAATATTTAAATCTCCTGAAATAATAATTTTTATATGCTTATATTTATTTATCCCATTTATAAAATTTAAACAATCTTCAAGCCGTTCTGTTAAAAGAACAATGTCTGAGTCAGGAGTACGATAAAGCGTTATGATACCAAGATTCAGTAGAGGAAAGACCAATCCAGCAACCTCAAAATGTTTCTCTTCACAAAATTGTTTAAGGTTAATGCATTCATATGAGCCATATATAAAATCCTCTCTCACATATATAGCTACCCCACCATTGCCAAAGAGGGATCTAGTGAAACTGGTAGCCAAATTGTACTCATTCGGTATATATAGACTTAATTCAGCTTCGGAACACCAATGTTCATTTAATAAGACTATATCATATTTATTCTCATTAATGTATACTTCCAGAGCATTTAGTTTATTTTTAAGAGATTGAATGTTTAAATGTAATATGGTAATAAATTCATTCATCAGTCTACCTATCTCAGTAGCTCCAGGCAAAAAGGTGGGTCTAGTTAGTTTTTTGATCCTAGTGGGATTGGATCTTTCCCCTTTATTAGTCTGAAGTGTATTTCACTCAGAATTTGATCACAAACATAATTCTTTCCTAGGTCATTTAGGTGCAGTCCATGTATGGTGTGATTACTATTACCTAAGTTACTAATGTCTATAAATTTAACATTTCTGAAATGCTTACATAATTTCTTGATCTCTTCGTTGGTTCTCTCCACCTCCTTGTTGACGCATGACCAAACTGGTAAATCAAAACGATGAGGAATACTGAAGATCAACACATTCGTATAGAGAAGATGTTGTAGTCTTTGCCGAAGTGCAGATAAGAGGTCGTTTGAGTGATTTTTTCCAACATCATTTGTTCCAGCAATGATTACTGCAGTGTCTTTTGGACCGAGGTCTTTACAATTTAATTCTTCTATAATTTTTCTCATCGTGGCTCCTGGTTTAACCATCCCTTCAATATCATGATTTGATCTATCTTTCAATTTCTGTGCGACTTTCCTACCTTGGCTGTCAGAAAATATTCTAATCTTTGTACTCTTGAGGGAATGGTCGAGTATCTTATGATTATGCTTGATATTTCCAGATTTTGCCGATGTATCTTTATTATTTTCTAAACGTTTAGGTGTATTAACTGTATATGACCTTCTAATATGATTACGATTTTTATTAGGCCTATGTCTAGTGTCAATAGGGCTGTGTAGGTCCCATTCATACCTTGCTTGATCTAGCGACATAGTCCGTTGATGTTGTCTCGTCCCTTCTTTTCTGGTTGTTACGTTAGAAGTCACCATTTTATTCCATGAAGCATCATCCAAGTTCCCAGCTTCACCCCCTAGGAAGGAGGACTTGTTATTTAGCACTAATGGAGGGAAATTTCTCATGTCCAATGCGTTTAATTGGGAATTGTTATCTGTACACTGTCGTATAGGTCTCGGAGCAGGGTATCTAGGTTCCGACCTGATTGTTAAATTCTCAACATTGGTGATTTGATCCTTTAATTTGACAATCTCTTCTTCTTTTATCAGACATCTCCGCAAGCGAGGCGTTTTGTTTCTTCTCCGTTTCATACAAACCTTGTAATTCATGTAAGTCAACCTGCATTGCCAATATGGCCTCATTTAGACTCATTATCTCTTCTTTCAACATATTATTTAATCTTATTAGAGAGCACTTATCACATAACCACTCCTCATCTGATGCCGATAGTCTATCATAAACCTTTTTGTCCATTCCAACACATTGCATATGGTACCACTGTTCACATTCAAGTTCACATTGGATTGCATCACTATCCTCTGTAACAATTTTGTTGCAAATGCCACACTTGTCCATTATTCTAAAATTAATAAAATTAATATTTACACTTAAATGATTCTTAAGATCCTATTAAAATTGAATATTTAAGTCAGATTCACATTTAAGAAGATTGAGGTTAGTTGGTACTAACGATATCGGATACGTCCTACGTCCTTCACTACCAACTGCTAGCACTGGTTAGAGTCATGAATATAAAATAATACCGTAAGAGATTTCTGTTAGTCAGAGTGGATGTTTTGACACGTTTCTTGCGGATATTGTACCAATACTCAACGGTTACTGAACTAAGCTCCTTGGCACAACATCCCTCGATGATCTAGGCCTACCATCCGATTGCTGAGTGTTCTACCATAGGCTGATGGCAGGATTTGGCACATGTGGTCAACATGATGGAATCCATGACCGGAGTCACTACTTACCAATCAAGTACATCCATTTTTTATCTAGGTTGAGTGCACCCCGTTCCAGACCATATCTCAGAAAAATCCGAGAAGGTACCGGGGATCGAATCCTGGCCTGCGGATCCATAGCTAGCGAAGATAACTACAATTCTACGAAGGCGGCTGTTTTCTGTAGTGTATTCCCACAGCCTTGATGACTGATACACGTGTTAGCTGAATACACATATTTGATACATTATATCTGAGAAATAATGCGCATTTTTCTCTTACATGAATTTCTCCTGTTATTTCCACTGAAGTATCTAGTCAGGGTGAATGCGTCCTGTCGCGTTTAATCATTCATCACTAGACCAGGGATTTTAGGCTAAAAAAAATTGGTATTAGGCAACTAAAACAGGCTTTTAAAACAAGTAAATAGGCTTTTAAAAGATAAAATAGGCACTTAAAATATGCTTTAAAATGTGTAAATAGATAGAAAATAGACTTTAAAATATTACAATATAAACTTAAACTGTAGCATTTTTTTTTACTGCAAGAAACGTGGTATACCTATTCTCAACAGAATTAACTGCAAAATTAGGCATCACGAACTATATTCACTTAAACAGATGTTCTTTCACTGGTGACTTGACACAGTAGTCTTTCCTCCTTAATCCTCCCCCTCCCCCGTCAGTCAGCATTCCTTCAGCGACAATTTTTTTTTACAGTTACATTTATTTATTATTATTTTACAAAATGTTGTAATTATTACAAATTACAAATTTTTACAAAATTATTACAAAATAATTACAAATACAAATATAAATAATATAAACACAAGTAGTACAATTTCAAAAGAGTATTGTTTGGAATAATCAAGTTTCTGTGAAAAACCACCTCTGCTGTTCTGCTTTTCAGTGAGGGATGTCCTTTATAAGATTGTAAAAATTACGGAAGTATTTTATTTTAAATGTACAAAATGGGTATTTTAGGCACTAAAATTGTAAAATAGGCTCTAAAGCTCCAAATAGGCATTTTAGGGCACTATAAAACTCTATAAATGTAAGTGATTTATCATGAAACTATAACATATTTAAACATTTTCATGTTATTTCATAAGGAAAAAATAGGTATTTGCCCTAAAATCCCAGGTCTATTAATTACCTATGCCCTATTGTAGGAAGGACTCTAAGCGGCGGTTTTCAAAACATTTCGATTAACAATAATCATTTATAGTACCGGTACTGAACTTTGAATTTTATTTTGCATGCTGCCACTCGTTTTCAGAGGATGGTTAATTTTAGCGTCTACCATAATGTTAAATGTGAGGTTGCTGATTTTTGTCAGATATGAGTCGCATAATGAGTGCCTATTACAGGTTTATAATTTGTATATGAGGTTTTTAATCTGTAATCACTAACGATGGTGCACCAGGCTTCAGCACTTAAGACTAATTTATATGCAGTTACCTTTTATTTTCCGAGGCATCTATTTTTAACAACCAATGAAAGAGCTGAAGTAAATTAATTTACAAATGCAATTTTAATAAATTTATTTTGCAATTCCAATAAATTTATTTGTAAATTTTTCATCTAGGAGCATTTGTTGTTAATAAGTAGGGTTAGGATTTCTATGTAAATACACATTTGTTTTACGGTAGTTAAAGTTAAAATTTCGATATATGTTAATGAATTGAAAAATTTGGATTTCCATATTGGTCTATACTTCAAAGTATAGTAGGCCTACATATTTTAGAAAAACTCTATATTTACATAATTGATCGTTTTATTTCAAATATGTTTCATACTTTATGGTTTCAAAGTTATCCGATAATCTTTTAAATTCTATTTCATTACCATCTGTATTTCAAAGTTAGATTCTTGAATTTCTATGAAACGTTAAATATCAGACGTAGAACTAGATCTGGATTTAGCTCCTGAAGAAGAAGCAAGGTTTAGAATGGTCCCTGTTACTTCTTGTAATGTTGAGCGGAGTTTTATTGGGTACAAAGCAATTTTCAGTGGCAATAGACGTTTTAGTTTAACCCACTGCTTTAAAATAGGCAATCCTCGTTAAAATACTAAGATGTGCGCTCCCACGAAATTGTAGCAACAGCTAAAAAGATCCCAATCATATATTAAGGAGGTTAAACTTTTGATTTGCGACTCCTTTAAACGGTTGGGTGGCATGTAATCTATTCTTTTCTGCGGCTTTTATGTTTAAGCAATAAATTTTTAATTGTACTCTTTCTATACCTAGGCTATGAAACGTTGATAATGTATATGTGTTCTTTACCGAATATTTTGAACCATTAAATAAAATTAGTCCATTTTTTCCATATTTTGAGAGTTTTTAGCCCATAAAAATAGCTAAATATAAGTCATATAGTCATATAGTTTATTCTTGTGTCGTAATATTAACACCCTTAGCGTTACAGAGATTTTTCGCCATAGGATGTACCTCCTACCATTACACACTTATATTAACATAAAAGCCTTGAGTACCTATAAATTATGGTATTCCTGTATTTGCCTTACTTGTGAACAAAGCAATAAAGGAATTAATACACTTGCTCACTTAATTCTAGGATTCGTTTTTCCCAATTTATTTTAACAATGTATAAAAAGTTCTCCATTTCCTTCAAAGTTTTCATATTATTTGTAGTTGTTAATTTCTTATATGCTATTTCTACGTTAATTCCTAGGAATTTTCTATTCAAAAATACTTGTCTGATCGTTTCAGTTTCTGGACATTTTAAAATTATGTGCTCAGCGTCTTCTCTATTTAGACATAAAGGACATCCTTTCTCAAAAATCCTTCTTATGCCCCTAAGTTTCCATACCCCAACCCGCCACCATGCTAAACCCATTCTTTGTTTCTTGGAGCAACCTGAGACGTACTTTTCCAATCCCCACATTTCTTTCATTTTAATATAGAACACTAGGGATCTTTTTTCCCTCATTATAGCTACATGGTTTTGTCTCTGAATATCGTTGCATCTTCTATTAACGATCTTGGTGAGCGTTATTATGTTTTTCTCAGGGTTCAGAACTGAGTTCCAAATCCATTTTAGTCCTATCTCGTCCAATAGTTTCGTAATATCGTGAACTCTGTTCCTATTACCATTGTCCAATAGCAGAGATTGAAAACATATTTTAGCTACGTCATTGTTGTCTTTCTCGTATATGTATCTAAAGAATTTTAAGATCTTACCTAAGACTGTGCCCATGCTGCTGTCATAACCAGGCTTTAAAACTTAGTGCCCGAACCCACAGAGGGAGTTGATTACGGTTACCAACAACCTGAGTATAGGGGATGGAGGGTGATTGCGTAGGCTGATAAGACAGTCATTGATAGTAGTACTGAGAAGTGAATGCTCTCGTAGTACGGTGCATCTCAAATTTATCAACAGTGTACCTTGTCATTGTGCGTGTTTAAATTTATAATACGTGTTCGGCATGCCGAAAGTAAAGTGTTCTAAAACACAAACATATATTGAAACATTTGGGAGGGACTATTATACACAAACAGGAGAAAGTATCGTTTTGCATGATTGTAATGTGAGTTTAGATTATGAGAAGTTATTTTGTGGTCTTCCTATATCTGTATTACGGTTTGTTTACTATCACGTGAATAGTGATGAGCGAGACCAGTCTTGGTCTTGCGGTCTTGGTCTTGCATAAAATGCAAGACCAAGACCAAGACCAAGACCGCAAAAGCGTTAGCAAGACCAAGACCAAGACCGACCATGCAAGACCGAGACCAAGACCGACCATGCAAGACTCTGGCAAGAACAAGACCTAACTGCAAGACTCTTGCAGTCTTGCTCTAAAAAGTTTTATAAAGCCCCGTTGTGTATAGTGATGAGCGAGACCAGTCTTGGTCTTGCAGTCTTGGTCTTGGTATTGCAGAAAATGCAAGACCGAGACCAAGACCAAGACCGCATCAGCGTTAGCAAGACCAAGACCAAGACCGACCATGCAATACCGAGACCAAGACCAACCCTGCAAGACTCTGGCAAGAACAAGACCTAACTGCAAGACTCTTGCAGTCTTGCATTTGAAAAAGTTTTATAAAGCCCCGTTGTGTATGCAGCGACCGCTACTCAAAGGCGCCGCAGAGTCGCTAGCCGGGGTAGTCCCAAGGCTAGTGGGCCTATAATATAGAGGTTGCTTCATCGTGCGGTAACCAATGAGAGCAGACCCGGTGCGTAACACTATCCGTATCCAAAAATCTGTATACAACCTCTCTCACCACTACGATAAACAAATTACTGCAATGAAAACTAACAATTAATTTGACGGATTTCCCTGAATGGCATTCCAGACAGCTAGTTCCTTCAATTGGTGGGAGTTAAATTCACGATAAACACTCCATATTCATTTTTAAAATGTTTAATTGCAATAGTTCTCTAGTATTATGGTACGAAAGGCAAACAGATGTAACAAAGGCCCTAAGCCATATATGAAATTTCATGTTGCGTACAATATAAATAAATTCTGCCATACAGTTATTCAATAACTAGTTTCTCTAACCTCTCACTGGGTTAAAAGAAAGCTATGACTGAGGATCTATAATAATTCGTTATTACAACCAAATTGTCATACTATGATGAATGGAGCAACGATGGAATGAGATATGCCAGGGGAAACAGGAGCACCCCGAGAATACCTGCCCCGACTCCACTTTGTCCATCACAAATTTCACATTGATCCATCGAGATCCGATCCCGGGTCCCAGTGGTGGAGGGCGAACGGTCTCTCCACTCAGCCATGGGGCGGCCTATGACTGAGGGTTTGAAACTTTAATCAGTCCCTGTAACTTAAAACTCCTATTAACATGCTCAGTAGCCTATTTCATTAACGATGATATCCTTTTTTACACCTATCATTAATATTCATAGCCTACTCTCACATATAAAATTGATATGGAATTTATTAGATAGAAGGTGATTTTTGATGGTAATTATGATTAAGTAGTAGTAGTAGTCCTTCGAGTCTGGGTTTAGACTCCTGGTGATCCTTATTTGGATTTACTAGGCATTATGTTTAATACAGGAGTGGTTTGCCATTGCCTTCTCCCGTGCTTAGTGGACGTTTGTGCGTTCCCTGTTCCTGGTTCTCACTTCTGTCAATTTCCGCCATTCTTTCCTGTCCTTTACAATGTGGGTAATGGCTTCCCAACTTAAATTGACGGTTTTCTTCACATCATCTATCCAGCGTACAGTAGATTAAATGAATTAGTTGAATATTGAATAGTTAAGGTAATTGCTTTATTATAAAATGGTGATGGGTATGAATAAGTCTTGGTAAATACGTAGGTATTGTGAAAAAGCACGTTCTTGGAAAACCAAATTTCTTAAAGAGGATCTCAAAGCGAGGGTGTATTTTCCCAGGTAGACTGAACGTGACTTTAAATAATAGACAGAGGGTTTGGTAGCAGAAGGAACTAATTATGTTACAGGAAAGATGCGCAATCAATGTAAGAGGTATATTATGATCTAAGGAAAAGGAGATGATAATTAGTAACACTTAAACTTTAAGTTTAACAATCAGGCACGTTTCAAGTAAGTTTGGAGAAACGCGTTATAAATAAAATTGCTTCCGATTTACAAGGGTAAAACTGTAAATGTCACATATTTATGAAAAGACATGTTCCGGGTATATGGGAAGACACACTACAGAATTAAATCAGTGTGAAGATTATGTATTGTATGAGACCTTTGGCTATTCGCACCAATGCTCTACTAACTGAGCTAAGCCGGAGTTCAATTCACAGCGCCAGATGGAATCTTTCTCCTATGATTGCTCTAAGTTTTCTCTTACAATATTCTAATGTAATGTCCAACAGAGACAATAATCTGTGGTTCATGAATACTTATATATCTAGCCGTTATGTATCACACACATCTTGTTAATATTACTTCTTGTCTCCACAGACGTTCAATTTGAAACTTTACAATATAATATTCATAATTTTACACTCTCAAATAGTGTTAGCATCTCGTGGATTTTGGGTTTAAAGTTCTGCAATAGGATAACAGAGAATATTTAAACTTACACTCAAAGTTTACTGTTCTAGCTTATATCACCATGGACATTCCGGCAAACAGTGTGACATCACTTTACTGTTTACATAGTCAAAGCAACTAAAAGCAATTAGCTTTCGTTACTTTCGGAAGCAATAACACACATGTAATCGGTGTAACTTTAAATGATGTAAACGCCATAGATCACAGTAAGATGCATAAAATAAAATTGCAAGACTCTTGCAACAAGACCAAAACCGAGTATGCAAGACCGAGACCAAGACCACTGATGCAAGACCGAGACCAAGACCAAGACCAAGACCAGGGTTACCTATGCAAGACCAAGACCAAGACTGAGAGTGCAATACGAAGACCAAGACCAAGACCGCCTTGGTAGTCCCGTGGCTGGTAGGCCTATAATGTAGAGGTTGCCTCATCGTGCGGTAACCAATTAGAGTAGACCCGGTGCGTGACGCTGTCCGTATCCAAAAACGAGCGCACCATTCAAATAATACATGTGAAATCCGTATACAACCTCTCTCATCACTACGTTAAAACAAATTACTGCTATGAAAACTTACAATTAATCGGACGGATTTCCATGAATGACATTCCATATAGCTAGTTCCTTCAATTGGTGGGAGTTAAATTCACGATAAACACTCCATATTCATTTTTAAAATGTTTAATTGCAATAGTTCTCTAGTATTATGGTACGAATGACAAACAGATGTAACAAAGGCCCTAAGACATATATGAAATATCATTTTGCGTACAGTATAAATACTGACCACATAATTTATCAATAAAACTGTAAAAATTCTACCATACAGTTATTTAATAACTAGTTTCTCTAACCTCTCACTGGGTTAAAAGAATGCTATGACTGAGGATTTATAATAATTCTTTATTACAACCAAATGGTCATACTATGATGAATTGAGCAACGATAGAATGATATATGGCAGGAGAAACCGGAGCACCCCGAGAAAGCCTGCCCCAACCCCACTTTGTCCACCACAATTTCCACATGGATCCATAGAAGCGATCCCGGGTCCCAGCGGTGGAAGGCGAGCGGTCTAACCACTCAGCCATGTGGGTGGCCTATGACTGAGGATTTGAAACTTTAAACAATAACCCCCGTAACTTAAAACGCCTATTACCATGCTCTGTAGCCTATTTCATTAATGATGATATCCTTTTTTACACCAATCATTAATACTCATAGCCTACTCTCACATATAGAATCTTTCCTGTCTACTTGAACAAAATATAACATAACTATTCAGTTCATTCCGTTCTCCTTGCAGAAATTTTAAAAATAAAGTGAAGTCCGAAAAAAATTCAGGTTATACGCCCGGTATTCTTTATAATTATTCAACAAAACACCAATAAACCGTAGATTAATTAAAACAGGAACTTATTTGACAGGTATTTGCTAGTTATTACTTTACAGTTTCGTATCTGATTGTACTGTAGCTATATGCTGTTGCATATGATAGGTAGGACATCCATTGAAAACCTTTTTTTTACTACTACAATTTTGTTATTGACACATAACGGTGGCGGTGTTTAAGTTTTTGCTGCTGATTCGTATTTTAAGGATGCATATCGAATGGGAAAAGATATTTATACTAAAAGTAGAAAATGCCTGGTCTAGAAATATTTGCTTGCATGAAGAATAGTTATGATTATTTATGACCCAATTAGTTGAAGGCCCGAACCTTGAAAGCAAGTAGAAAGTAATTTATGGGGTGGCGGAAATCTTTCTGTTCACAATATCTTAAAAATAAGATTAGGGCATATGAAAAGAGAAATATTATTTATTGCAGCCTATGGGTTTGGGTTTCGAATGGACATTGTATGATTTGCTATATATTCCACAATTTCTAAAGCATCTGCTTCAATGCCGTTATGTTTTGTTACTATATTATACAGTTTTAAACAGGTCAGATAAAACCTCTCTCCTATGCGAAAATCTTTTAAACATTTCATACACATCCTGTTAATATTACTTATTGTCTCCACAGCCGTTCAATTTGAAACTTTACAATATAATGTTTCTATGATAAATCGAAATACTTCAAGTCTGAAGAACCATCTGTAGGCCTACTGAAGAAAGATATCAATAATAGGTCTGGTTTGGAAGAGAGCAGTAGAGCAGGACTCAGCGGACTATGAACGCTATTTATGTCCGTCACATAATAGGTGCTTACTATGTAAGTACACTATCAGTATCATATACCTATACTAAAAAATAACTGAAACCGCTGCAGGCCATAAACAAGAAAAAGTAACTAATGGCTAAATTTAGGTGGGTACTTCTAGATGAATAGCTTTTAATTGTTTGTGTTTCTGTTTACACGGTCAAAGCAACTAAAAGCAATTAGCTTTCGTTATTTTCGCAAGCAAATACACACATTCATCGGTGTAACTTTAAATCATCGATCACAGTAAGTTGCGTAAAAGAAAACGGCAAGACTCTTGCAAAAAGACCAAGACCGAGTATGCAAGACCGAGACCAAGACCAAGACCAAGACCACCGATGCAAGACCAAGACCAAGACCAGGGTTACCTATGCAAGACCAAGACCAAGACTGAGAGTGCAATACCAATACCAAGACCAAGACCAAGACCGCCTTGGTCTTGGTCTTGCATTTGCTCATCGCTACACGTGAACTAGCATATGGTAGCTAGGGCATACGCCGAGCAAAGTCTGTACAGTACGGTTGCTGTTAACATATTCGATCGGGCACTAAGTTTTAAAGCCTGGTCATAACCTAGTTCATATCTCGCCGCCTCATTTGAAGTGAATCTGGGGATGCCCAGTACCTGCTTGCAAAACCTGGCCCTTACCATGTCTAAATATTTCCAGGATTGCCCCCCCCCCCCAAACCTCAAATCCATAGAGAACTTTGGACTCTACTAAGAATAGCTAAATATAAGTATGTACAGTCGGTCAAATAAAAAACGTCGGGACTCGTATGCTGTTAAAATAAAAGTTTTGACGCATTAGTTCACAAGTTTCCTATAAAAAACACAAAATACAGGTCATTTTCGGAACATATGAGGCCATGCGGCAGGAGGGAAAATGTGAACAAGGAGGGAAAATGTGAACAAGGAGGGAAAAAATGAACAACGCAGAAAGCGCAACACACGATATTCAACTTAATGCATTGTCATAATTCATTTTGCTTTGTGTCATCGCCACATACAAATGCTAACGTGAGAGAAAGTGTAGTTAGGGCTGTAATTGACCTGCATTTTTCGGTCTCTGAAGCAGCGAGAAGGTTCCATATTTATGAAAGAGCAGCTCAGAGGAGGGAACTTTACTATAATGCGACCGGAAGTTTTCATAGCAAACGTTGATCTGGCCGGACGCGTATTTCGATGCTAAGATTGGTTGCAGAAGTTGAGCGTAAGTTATTGATTTTGCACTAGAAGTACCGGTATTATAAAATAGAATCTTAAAAAAATGCTCCTTGAATAAACATATTCCTCGCGAATCTATTAATTATTTATTAATATTATAAAAATTTGCAACCAAGAATATGGCGGATTTGAAGCATATAGCCACAGCCTTCTATACATGTTTGTTTTGGAACAAAACTGACTAAATAATCAAGAAAATACATGGATAGACAAGAGGCGTGTGTGAACCTAACCTTAAGTCTTCCTGTACATGCGCATATGCTCGTTCGTGATACTTAATCAAATACCGCCCGACGTTTTTTTATTTGACCGTACTTACGTACATATTTAGCCATTTTATTACATAATATAAATCATGTCCACCGCTGTGGCTCAGGGGATGCGTTCGATCCTCTCACGCAGCGGGCCCGGGTTCGATTCCTGGTCGGGACAAGTTACCTAGGTGAGGTTTTTTCTGGGGTTTTTCCTCACCTTTGAGACAAATGTCGGGTAACTTTAGGCCCTTGTGGTCCCCAGATATCATCTGGCCGTCATTATCATCTTCATCCCATCCTCGCCTAGTTTGGAGTGTGTGTGTGTGTGTGTGAATGGTGTGTCTCGTCCTATGTGTTCGTGTTGTCTCGGAGGTGGCCCCGGCATTGGGCTGATCACTCATCCGGGGAGGCCCTCCATGTCCTTGTCTGGTCAAAAAAGTATGTATGTGATCCAAGGATAATCCCTCTCCCGACAGGTCGCGGCCCTGTAAGGCCCGGGCGGCTTGGGTCGCTTCAATCCTAAAAGGGAGAGGGTAAACTACGAGAAAGAAAGAAAGAATATAAATCATACCCCTGCTTATAAGAATGCTAATGAGAAATTATATTTTTGTAATTATCTTTAAATTGAGATAAGAACTACAGTTTAACATCAAATACAAAGATCTGTAACGGCTTTGTTTTTCCGTGTGGGGACGCTTGTGTTTAGTTGCGTGTTAGTTCTACTGCGCGTTCCAAGCTTCCCTCGTTTTGCTCTTTTGTTTAACCTTCATTTGCTGTTAGACTTCGGTTAGTGATCCCCTCGGTGGAGGCCTTCGAAAATCGGTGAGTTATATGAATGTCTTAATTTAAATTCCAATATGTCATAGTTTTTAAATTATGTTTTGGCTGTTAGTTAAATTCTAATTTGGGTTAGGTTAGGAAAACAAGGTAAATTTATGTATCACCAGAATGGATCAAATAACATTGCAAATTTAGTATTTTTATCTGTGCTGGGGCCAGGAGTTTTAAATAATTTATTACGCAAGAAGTCCCTCGTTTTTAGAGTAGGATTACCTCCACAACGTCTCTGGGTTTTTACGTATATACCTTAGGAGCGAGTCTCACCGCTCGTAGAGTTCCTGGCTAGGGGAGGTAGCTGCACCCTGATTGGCTCAGCTCTCCTATCCCGCTCCACGTGTTGTCTGTCGCTGCATGATGTTCACTCTCTGCCCAGCGGTAGCTTACTGATCTTACGCGCACCGAATTCGCGCATCTTGGTAACGAGACGTAACGAGAAGTTCGCTGGCTGGGTTTGTCTTCAAGGGCCAGAGACTTTGTGGGAATAATCCAACTCTAATAAATGCCATGAGCTTTGGAAGACATATTTGATGAGCATTCATTTTAGCTTCTTCATTGCGTGTAATATGTGTCATGTCATTGAACGAGTTTGATATTTAGGTCTAAGTAAATGTATAACCTTTAAGTTTACGTATACCATAATAGAGCAAAAAACAGTGTATTTCGACTAATCTATATGAATTAAGAAGTAATGCATTCCAAATTAAAGTTGTATGATTCAGCTCTGATTCCTTTTCACATTATTTGTACGTGCTTCATGTAATGACACCGTAATCTAGCCATGCCTGGGTAGACTACAAAATATATCGCAATGAAAAATGTGCTTTATTCTCACGTTCACAGCCCTACTAGAGAATTCGTAGGTTAGGTCTTGCATTCATTCAAGTACGCTCAGATCTTTCAAACTTATTTAACTTATTTAGACTTGAGAATCAAACATTAAAATTGTTATAGTAATTCTGTATTTTCTTACTGATACGATTCTTGGAGTCTTTCTGTATTGGTCCCACCTACCAGGCATGCATTAGATCCATTGGTCTTGGGTAGACCCAGCATCGCAAGTGGAAGTTGTACTTACCTGAAAAGAAAAGAAATACAGCTGTAATATTTATTCATTCTTGTTGAGTAAATAGCTCTGCTTGTTATGATTTATCTTTTCTCAGTTTGTTTAGTGTAATTCACCAGTGTTTTTTTATAGTAAGGGAAAAGCGATCCCTATACAGGCCATGGAGGCCCAGAGGGTTCCAGGAGGTTGAGGCTCCCAGATTTTGGACATTCGGCACGTGATTCGGCCTTTACCCCGATTGCTCCCGGTACTCATTAATGTTAGTGGCTGAGTCAACCACATGGCCATAGTGCCACCAGAAGGATTAGGCCAATTGAAAAATCTCAACCTCATCGGGAATCGAACCCGCGGCCTTTTGGTTTGTAGCGCAGCGCCTTAACCCCGTTTTCTTATAGTTTTCTTATAGTTTATATAATTGTTATTTAATATAGTATCATAGTCTGGAAAAATCATTATAATATTGTAATAAATATTCATTATCATCTCAACGTTTGTCATTGTATAATTTAACCTGTGTAATAAGATCAGTAACAGAATAGAAACACGGCATTGGTTCCACAGCTAAAATCGTAAATATATAAATTTTTAAATGACACAAAGGTAAAAAAAAAGCGCTGAACTGCAAGTCTTATTTTCCTGTTATTATTCACCCCAATTAAAAAAAATACCAAGCACTAATTTCTTACAAGTCTTCCTTCCAATTTTCTACTCCTTTTACATAGAATCATAATTTTACGCTTAAATATTGCAGGTCATAAATAGCTGGATTTTTATTAAACTTTTAAAAATAAATAACATAGATTAGAACAACTTAGCTTTCTTTGGGTTGTAAGCATATTTTTTTTTTAACCTAACCATATCCAGCGTGTTTTTCAATTAAACCAGCATGACAATATTTATGCTTCATTAATATTGCATATTTAATGAAATCTTGGGTAATTTTATTTAAATTTATTTCAAAGATGTGTTTTCTTCCATTTCGCATGCATGCTGTCATGGTGGAAGTTTGAATTTCCTGTTCCCACTAGTTATGCGTCATTGTATCAAATCGCCTAACTTTGATGCACAGCTTATTCAAGACATGGAATATAATGATATTTGCTTCGTCAATTTTAAAAATTCAGTCGTACTTCAGTATTATGAAATCTTCACTTTCTTACGGGACCAGATACGTTTGCGCTAATGTAATCTATATTCGATCGCCAAAAGGATTAAAATAGTAACTACATTTAAAATTAGCACGTTTGCAACTTGACCATTTTCTTTTAACAGCTGTTAGCGATAGATTACACTGTTCTACAAATAAAAATGAAATTCATTTTTCTGGGTATAACATTCTTGATTAACATGGAAATTCACCTCCTGAATTCAAATCTGTAATTAGTTTCTCTGTGTCACGCATAGTTTTCAAGTTATATGCAATTTCATGTTTTAAATAATTTTCGTTTCCACGCTACGTATTTATGTAGGCAAAACATGTAACTATAAATATTTTAGTCACTTGCAAAATTATTTACAAACATGTTATGCACTATAAAACAAAAGAAATATACACAAGGCTTAATATAATAATTATATTATGTGGAAAGACTTATTTAAGTTTAGAAAATATGAAAAAATACACTTTTCTCTAAGAATTTAAAAGTCTTATTTTTTCTCTTGTGTTCCATTTTGCAGTCTCTGATAATGTTCCAGCAGTAGTCAGCAAGCATCGCAGGTATCCATTTCCCTTCATACCGCTTTTCCATGGACATTATATCTTTATGAAATCTTTCACCATGTTCGTCGGAGACATCACTGCAGCTCTCAGGAAAATAATGTAGATGTGAATCTAGGAAATGCACTTTTAAAGACATGTGACATCCTAGATCCCTATATGCATTTACCATTTGTTGAACCAGTTGTTCGAAGTTGTTAGCTCTTTTTCTTCCCAGAAAATTTTGCGTTACGTTCTTGAAACAAGACGACGCTCTTCTTTCTTTTGGAGCAAGGCATTGTTCAAAATCTGAGTCCTTTTGAAGTTCTATAATTTGGGGACCCACAAACACGCCCTCTTTTATTTTCGCTGCAGAAAGACGAGGAAACTTTTTTGAAAGGCACATAAATCCTCTTCCAGATGTGTCCATGGCCTTAACAAATTGTTTAATAAGGCCTAGCTTGATGTGAAGAGGGGGCAGCAGAACATCTTCACTGGCTACCAATTTCTCATTCAGTAAATTTTTTTCTCCAACTTTCCACTTACGTTCAGGCCAAATCTTTCTTTTATAATGGGAATTTCTATCGCGACTATCCTACTCGCACAGAAAACATCCATATTTGGTGTAGCCTTGTTGCATACCTAATATCATGGCAACTATTTTCAAATCACCACATATTTTCCACTTGTGCTCATTATATTTTATTAATCTCAGCATATTTTTCAAAATATCATATGATTCTTTAGTCATACTTGCATAGGCAACTGGGACAGAAGGCATTATGTTCCCATTGTGGAGGAGAACTCCCTTTAGACTGTATTTTGAGGCATCTATAAAAAGTCTCCACTCCTGTGGCTCGTATTTGAAGTTCAAAGTATTCATTAGTCCACAAACATCATTGCAAAATGTCATGAAGTTGTCATTTGCAAAATAGGGAAGAAAAATGCATTCCCTATGTCTAAACTCATTAATTTTCGTATCTGGTTGCAATAAATTGCATTCTTGCAATCTCGAACCCAACAGTTCTGCTTTTTGTTTACTTAGGCCTAAATCACGAACTACGTTAAGATATGCTTGTGTCAAGAAACGTGGAGTTGAAGTGCTTGTGGACTGATAAGATGGGTCTTTTTTTTTCAGGAGATGATGTCAATGCTTCACTCATACTTTCTGCACTATCTGTTTCACTGTCTTCATTTGTTGGTCTTCCAGATACTGGAAGAGTTTCGGAGTGTGGGATTGGTCTGATTGCAGAAGGCAAATTGGGGTACACTATGTGTCTCTTAGATTTCCGATTTGTAAAACCATGAACATTTGTCAAACAAAAGTAACAGTCTGTAATGTCGTCTTTTTGTTCCCTCCATACTATTGGCACTGCAAACAATGTGGAGTTATCTCTACCTTTCCACCAGTTTAACAATTTAACATAGCAAGTTGCACAACAAATATGTGGTGCCCAGTCCTTCTGCTGATCCCCAAGTTCTATTCCAAAATAATATTTGTAGGCCTTCTTTATAATGGGCGAAATCTTCTTCCTATGCCTAGCAAACGTGAACCCTCCGCAGATATAGCAGAAGTTGTCAGGCGTATTTCTACACGTTCTACGATTTGGCATTTTCTAGAAGAGAAATATACATTTGAAATTAATACATTGCTATGAGTTGAATTGTGCATGTACAGAAACAGTATTTCATGTAAACAAACAATACTCACTTCCTCTAACAAGAATTTCAGGTTAAACTCAAGATTTTGTCTCTCTCTCTCTCTCTCTCTCTCTCTCTCTCTCTCTCTCTCTCTCTCTCTCTCTCTCTCTCTCTCTCTGTGTTAGAATCTGTCTATTTCACTTCTATGCTTTAAGAGGTTTCTGTGAAAGAGAAATATGTAAAGTTTTACATATTTTATATACCACAGATGTCTGAATGTTATGGTCAAAAATGAATATTTACTCACATTATAAAGAATGTCTCCACCATCCAAATAATGCCAGTTTAACGCTATAAAACTCAATTTTAAATCCTGTAACAATGACTTGCTAATTAACATAAAATTTTACTAGCAACAGGAATGCCACAATCTGAAAATGAAAATAAATGAAGGACAAAATTAACTGTTGCCAACTGTTGTTAAGCAAAGTTCACCAACTTTATTACAAACTTAAAATGTCAGTTAAATGAGACGTATATTCTCGTATAACTTAAAAACTGTGCCTGATAGCGAATTTCTGTTTTCAGATTTGAATGTACCATATGGAAATCCTTTAGAAACACATATTTTCATATAAGAAAAATGACCCTTGTAGAACAGTGTTATGTTTCACCTAAGTAATATCTTATTGATTCACTATCGTCTAAAAAATAGCATGCAATATTGGGGCGTGAATTGCGTGACAGAAATGAGAAAAAGCAGGCTCAGTCGCTTTATTTTTCCATACTCTTCCTCGCCTCTGTCATAAACCACTTTCCGATTTAGTACCTGTACCGCAATATACTATTAGAAATATATATATTAATTACGGAAATGTATTTACTCGGTATGGTAAAGTATCTGAGATAAAAATGCACACATTAAATCCTTTTAATTTTATTGTCTGTAGCATGTTTAGTTTTAATTTATAATTTATCAATTCTTGTATTGTTTGTAGTATGTATTATTTACGATATGTATAGTTTTACTGGTGCAGTGGAAGAAAAGGCCTTATGGCCTTAACTTCGCTAGTATAAATAAATAAATAATAATAATTAATAATAAAAGCCACTGAGTGAAATTACGAACGCCAAATATTTTCTGTTTCATTTTCTGGTTGATACATAGGAAGAATTATATGAATGTCTAATAAAACAAAGAAAACAAGTTGTCAGGAAATTGAGAAATAACTTGGAAAAGAATAATAATGAGGAACTAAGTGATGTGAGAAATGTATTTGCCATCATAGAATTTTGGCAATTTTTTAAGGTTCAGGTACATATAGGCCTATGTGTGTTAATTGCAATGAGAATTTCTGTATAAAACGTGATTCATTTTACAAAACCTTTCCATGAGCTTTCGAACCCTAATTATTATGTCACTTACTGCTTCATTTGTGTGAAAGGCACAAAAGGAATGACTTTTATTTCCATACGACTAGGAATGGCTATAAAAGACAGGATTTCTGCACAACCAATTTAGATATGACTGAACAGGGACAGTGTAGCTGATTAAAGCAGTCTCCAAGCGTAGAGACAACTGATCTGATGGGGATTGTGGCATGTCCACCTCATGCTGGCTGGCTAACTGATTCAAATTAATTACACTTCAAATCAAGTGCACGGATATCAATATGCGGCATGCGTCGTGTTGTTTCACGGGAGCTGAGCCTACCCTTCTCATCTCTCACGACATCCATCCCCTAAACGTGGTCATTAGTTCCCTTTCTTCCAAGTAGTCAACAGTTTCTTGTGTCTACCCCAGTATAACTCACGCGCGTGATAATTAAAATAAAATGCTCGTACTTTTTCTTTATGTACTGTTCATACTAGGGATGGGATTTTGATATCGATATTATCGAAATATCGATATTTTGTTTTCGATATCCTATATTTTGACATCGATATTACAGCCCTATAATAATAATATTTGATAATATAGCAATTCAAGAATAAGAATAGAATGGAGGGTGAGAGAGGCACCTAAAAATTAATATACTAATTAAAATAATACTAATTTTATAACGTATTTATAATAAAAATGCGCAAAATCAACGTTTTAGGCCACCGGTGCGCAGCTGTGGCACGTTGTGCCGCTGTGTGGTGGGGTAATGTCTCCCACTACAGGCGCTCTTGACGTCAGAATAAAGCAGTTTCGACGTGACACTGAACATGAAGAGCAGGTTTCATCGTCAAAGCAGTGGATGGGAACTAAAACGTTTCCCCTCAGTTGCTCAGGTATGTTTTAGGCAAAATAAAAACAAAAATAGGTGTAATAAAATTAAAACATAAGTATAACATATTCAATTGACGGCTATCAACATTTAGTTACATTTATTTTCAGCCTTTCTGGTTGTGAATTTCAGATTTGCTGCCACACCGGCGTCTGTGTTACACTTGCTCTTCAAAAGTAACTACTAGCAGTGATGCCAAACCATTCCCTTAATTATTATAGGGTACAAATTCGCATTTATCGACGGTAGGTTAGTTTCTGGAGTTCCCCGAAATCATGGACACATAGTTCATGCATGCGCACAAAGTCATTATTACATTAGTAAAACTTTCGATATTATCGAATATGGATATTTTCTTACAGATACAATACTGTAAATTATATTAGTAACCGATATTCTTGTCGAGATCAATATCGATATTTTGCTTCCCATATCACATCTCTGGTTCATACGGGTACCCACAAACTTCTAGGTGTGTTAAATGATACTGAAGTAATAAATATTAAATAGGAAACTACACATTGCAAACCTTGATTTTCTGAGTTACAGGGTATTAAAAGTCCTAGGTAAGGGTGGACCTGAAACCGAAAAACATTCCATAAAATAACACCAAAGGCATGCAATAATACACTGTACATTTACAGCAATGAGTGTACTTCCGTTACAGAAATCACATACAGTTAAAACAATTCACAACAGAATTTGCTCGAAGTGTGATCATTCTGCGACCTAAGACTCCACACCTATATAATATATATTAAATATTAATTATTGACTGCCTGAATAACTGAAATTCAATAGGAAATTCATTCAACTCTTGGGCTGCAATGCGTCTTACAAGATCTGCTTCTGACGCAACTGCAGTAGAATAAACCTAGCTTCTCAGGTGTCCCCATACAATGAAATCTAATATGCACAAATCAGGTGATCTAGCAGGCCAAGCCACTAGACCACCACGTCCAATCCATCTGTTAGAAAATTAATTCGCGGGTGCGCGGGCAAAGAGAGTTAAGTCCACTTTCTTGTTATTGAGAATTACAGTGACTTAACACACTTTACCCGCTCAACATCGCTTTAGAGATGGATAATCCCATGAGGCACAAATGCATAACTACCGTACGTTTTTGAATATGACTTGAATGTAGAGAACACTTTTATTTTTAACTCTATGGACATATCTCAATTTTTAAGGATGGTAGACTTAACTCTCTTTGCTCTCGAATTGTTAAAGTACTCACTATAACTCAAGCAACACAGTCTGCCTGGGTGGTGCAGTCAGTAAGGCAATTGCTTTCTATGCCCAAGTCCATATATTCTTATGCTGGATTGATCACTATCCTTGAGCTAAATAGTTATAATAAATTTATTGATAAATTAACTATCATTATAATATCTATGTTACGTTATATTATTCCCCGTCGAGCAGAAAATTTTATTTTGTACATGGCGCGAACTTTTGAAAAACATTCGGTGTGCTCAAAGTCATTAATAATGTTACACTCCCACCTTCTACTTTATTCATGAAATAAACTTATAAAACATTCAAATGACTAGCAATAAATATAGAACGGTACAAGAAATTATTTCAGTGTTTCTAATACCCCAGTCACACTCAACGTCACAAAAATATTGTGTTATAATGTCGATGAGTGTTCTGCTCGAAGGCAGATACAGATCATGAACGAGGCCATGGAATGATGACCACGACTCGTTCAAGACTCTTTCAGGCAAGGGTGATGCCGTCAGGGTGATTCCACTACTGAAAAATATCCGACCGGGGCGGGAATTGGACACGGGTCGCAAGGGTGAAAGGCAGCCATGCTACCAACTTTCCCACTCTAAATTATAGAAGATACTTTAAAGTTTATAGCCTGATTATATCAACTTTTTTGGAGTCTTAGACACCTACTAAGATAAAATAAAACATGGATTATTATGTAATAGGTCTTCTGCGTGTTGCAAATGTATTTATTTTTACTGTACCCTTTCTATAAATTCATCACAAGGATAATGTAAATCCAACTTCCCCCGCTATCCGTATGTTAGGCTATGTGTTTGATTAAGTCTATTCCAGGACATTTTCGAACGGAAAAATATCTCCAATCTTTTCAAAGTGGAAAAATATATTTCGGCGGATCCCGTGGAAACTGGCGTTAAAAATAGTAAATTTGACATATAAATTTAAAGAATTCAGAGACAATATTTCAAATGAACGCGATCGTGAGTTAATTGAAACAAAAGGATATTATGTTATGTATGTTAACAATAGTCTGATTTCTGTTTAGCATCGACTAAGCAACAAAATGTGATTTTTCGTAATACTAATAAACAGGACCCGAATTTTGATGACCTAAAAATACTTAAGAAATGAGCTATAAAATGAATACAAAAATACAACAAAAAGACCCGGAAACTAACATAAATGACTAAAAAATTCGTGTCCCGGGTCTGGACCTGCCTTCGGGCAGAACACTCATCATCATCATCATCATCATGGAAATACTAGTTTATTCATCAGATTTGTTTGTATTCTACATTTATATTGTTAACCCCAAAAAGGCGTGTAATTAGTTAATTACATACGGTTAAATGCAAGCAGCAAACACAGTCTTTCTGTATTCAAATTACAATTACAACAAGGTTTATTTATTAACTCTTGTTTAGAGTTACGATAATATTCAATGTAAATAAATTCATTAAACTACATACAATGCAAGAAACGACACAAACTGAGAAAATAATGACTTTAAATGTTTACAAAATGCATAAAAATATGAAATGGCGGAAAAAGATTACAAAATGACCAATACTTAATAATATTTAATTTTAAGAAATGACCTAAAAATAAAAATTTGGGGGAAATGAGCAAAAATACCCTAGAAATCACCATTTTTATAATATAGGAGTCATGATCAGAATATCGGCAGTATATTATACTGTGCAGTGTTATGTAATTATATTTCTATTATTCTACTAGATCTCCTAAACACGAGCGATGCTCATATAGGGGCATGTTTGGTTTTACTTGTATTAAATATGTATGTAAAAATAATATACAAATGTATGTAAGTCGAATATGATGCACAAAATAAAAACAAAAACTAGTGATTCGAAAAAAAAAAGTGGGCAATGTCCATGATGTACCAGTTAAAAGATGACATGGTATCAAAATCCTGGCCCTGATAATAAATAATACGTTAATCACGGCAAATTGAGTGGGTTTGTGCCCCGAGGACCCATACAACTTGGTGCCACTGATTTGCCACATTTTTGTTGGAGTTTGCAATACATATGAAAGAGAGCGAAGAGAAGCTGGAGAGGCTAACACGTGACACAGGAAATCAGTGGAAGGAACATCTCCTGACAAGCGAGTTAGACAAGTTTTCCTTCACACGCCCCCACACGATCACGACCCGCACAATTACGGCTTTCCTTGTATTCTATCTCTCTCTCTTTTTAACTGCACAAAACTTCCTAACCTGCATCCGTTCAACGCAACTTGGCAAATGCAATTATTATAAACAGGTAAATAAAAACAAGACTAAAACATAAATTTGAGATCGAGAGACAGAAAACAATGGAAAGGTAACACGAAATAATGGAACGTAACATGTACGACAGCAAATTAATGTAATCGCAACAATAGCCGAATAATTAATAATAGGTATGTTTTATTGATTATGTAAATATGTGTATTTTTTAGCAATTTAATTTTCTCATTAGGAATTAAAAGTATTGTTTTTAAATATTTTAGATGGTTCACAACTCAGAATTGGTTATACTATATTAACAATAGATATCTGAGGCTACTGCTGATCTTGGTTTATCGATATCATTTTGAGGGTATAAGGCGAAATATTACCCACTAACTCCTTAATTAAGTTAAAGTTAAACAATTGACAGATATTACAACTCTTTTTCATATAAATAAATCAATCAGACCAAAAACGCCGGACTGAAAGAACAGAGCCCACAAGGAAGAAATTAATGGAAAGGTAGAAGAAAATAAAATGAGAACAGATGCCAAAAGAAAAGAATAAACAGGAGGAGTTCAAGACCTAGATATACAGAATGTTAAAAAAAATTCGACGCCCATACTGCTAGTAGAGGTGTACAAATCTCGATTTTAGCTTGCCCATACCCGCTTGAACGCCAGGCAAGCAAGTTGCCAGCGTCATAGCTAGGAAGCAGGCAGGTTTCTTTAAGCTTGGTGGGTCAGGTCAATCCCAGCCTAGGCAAGTCAGAATAAGCTTGCGACATTCCTATCAGCTAAACAACTGTAGTTGCTAAGTGTAGGTAATACTGTCTTGCTTTTCTACATGCTGGTAGAAGAAATTCATCATGCAGATAAATAATAGGTGGATAAAGTATTAAAAATCGTTTTAGCGTCTTAATACAATTATTGTTTTTATTATTAGGTAGATTTCGAAGAAAAATCTACCTAATGACTTTCAAAAAATTCGTTCATATCTTGACGTTTCATGCCTCCCTAAGTACGAAACCAACAAAAAAAAAATTGGTTTTTACTTTCAACGTTTCATGATCCAAAGACAGAACGGTTATCAATGTTTCTGTAAGAATGTTATAGGAGAAAAATTCCTCCGGCACTGGGACTTGAACCCAGGACCTTTGGCTATTCGCGCCAATGCTCTACCAACTGAGCTAAGCCGGAGCCCAATTCACAGCGCCAGATGGAACTTCCCTCCTATGACTAATTGCCCTAATGGTCTACCTCACAGATAGACAAGTTATGTCATATGCAGTACTGTGAGGCACACTAAGTAGTGATTTTTGTGACCGGGCTCCCACTGTTATTGTACAGTTAACATTCAAGATAGATACATAAGCATTCATGAGCCACAGATTATTGTCTCTGTATATGTACTGAACAACAAACTGTTGAACATTTAATTTTTCCTTGCCCAGTCCAAGAGCATAAAAGAAGAATATTGGACGCACACTTAGATTATTGTAAAAAGAAATTAGACAAACCACTCTTTGATATTTTTAGGAAAAAATGCTGTTATAGAGAATCCCAAAAGTTTTTGTGTTCTATTTTTAAGATGTTATTGTTTTCTTTTTATAATATAATATATTAATTATCTTGTTTTCTTAGAGTAGTAAGGCCTGCATCCAGCCTATGGATAGGAAGTAGTAATATTGCAAATATATTGTCTTGTAACTATAACCACAGTATAAGTGCTATAACCCTAATATACCTCCGGGTGGAATAGGGTTTAAGTAATTGTATATTCAATAAATAAATAAATAAATAATAAGTACGAAACCACCGCCTGTTAAAAAATTGTGATATATATATATATATTTATATATACACACACACACACACACACACATATATATATATCTTTACACGCTAGCGGCCGTAATTTTCAAGATATTTGAATCAAATTTTATTATGTTATTTCTAGGTCCAATAGTTCAGACAAGTTCGTTAATGAGCAAAATTGGCGCAAGAGGGTGGTCGGGGGAGGGGGTTGAAATTTTAAAACATTTATATCTCGGCCCCTATGAAGTATAGAGGGAAACTTTGATTGAATAAATTAGAGTACTCCTTATGGAGTTCACAGTGACACCAACGATTCGGGGGTTTGGGGGTACGAGTGGGGGTTGGGGTATGGGGATGGAAATTCGAAATTTTCGAAACTACATCTTGTGGGGTATCGTTGAAAAGCTCTTGATGAGTACTCTACAAAACAATAACTAGTTTCTTGATAGTTCTCATATAAGGCGAGATTTGAATGTTTGATAAGTTATCTTTCCTCTTTTTTTTGCAGTTATTATTGCGGGTTTGTCATGTCAAGGCTAAAGAAGAAGAGTGCTACGCAGCGACAGTAAATTAAACCAAAAGCACTTCGAAATCTACCTCAGCCTGTAGGCTTGCCTAAAGGGATTTTTGTTATTGTTATTAATGATTTTATGAAGTTTTCTCGAAAATGTTTGAAAATTTTTCCCATGCCGGACTAGTACCTTTGTTCATTGATAATTCAAACTGTCCACATTTTATTTTCTCCTCGGCTTCCTTCAGGGTAAAATTCTCTAAACACATCTGAAGTTCCTCAACTACGTAACTGCACGACTTACCAGTGCACTGCTATTCCCAGTTTCATATTCTTTCCGCCAGGCCTTGCAGTTTCCTTAGGTCCTGTGAAACCCATCAGGTTATGAAGAGCTTGTGACTCATAGCGACAGTATTTCTTATCATCGTTGTAATCTGACTTGCTTTCTTGTCAAGCAAGTGACTGGTTGCAGAATTTCAAAGGAGCAAGCAAGCTAAAATCAGAATACAGTGGTGCAAACCCCCCAAACGCCATGACTCACCCCCCCCCAAACTTCATTGTTCACACCCCAAACTTCATTGTTCACACCCCAAACTTCATTGCTCACCCCCCAAACTTCTTTGCTTGGCTGTCGACAAGGGCGCCCATATATTTCCTAGGGGGAGGGCAATTTTTTAAATTAATTTATTTTTTGTCGCTTTAACTTTGTAACATTATATTAATAATATAATAAGTGCAACAATGACGTAGCCAGAAAATAATTGCGGGGAGGGTCGAAAGTGCAAGGGGGTCGGGGGGTCCATCCCCAGAACATTTTTAAATATTGAACTAATGAAAATCACATTTTACGCTATTTTAGCACAGAAAAACTAGTTAGGAAATTTGTTTACCATACTCTTAAGACATGCCAATGTAAACAAGAAAATGGTACCTAAGTCTGTTGTCCACCCCCGGGAAATTTTTAAATGTTGAACCAATGAAAATCACATTTTACACTATTTTAGCACTGAAAAACTAGTTAGAAAATTTGTATACTATACTCGGAGACATGGCAACTTAAACAAGAAATTGTTACGTAAGTTATAATACTTATTACTATTTATAAGAAAAGTTGAATAACACATGGAACAGTGGACATAATAGGCCTACTCATTATGTTATGAAGAGAAAATAACTGCTATATCATATTTGACACACCAACAAATCTTGTTTAATTAAATAAATATTTTTTTAAAAATACAAATATAGAATTTTAGGTTTTGACTTTTGGGGGCCCAAACCCCCTGAACCCCCCTTTCCTAATCAACTGTGGATTCTGCGTCCATGTTGTTGATTAGGAAAAACTTCTGCAATTCAAATAATTGTCTTAAAAGAAAAACACCTGACTATAATAATTATTAATATACATTTTTTCCTTGCGCCCCCCCCCCTCCCCGGGTATGGGCGCCCATGGCTGTCGAAATTCTTCATCTTTATCTTTATAAATGAAGTTATAGAACTTGACCGTTTTTATTTTACATATAAAACGCTAATTTTGCAACAATTTTCAACCCCCCCCCCAGAAAATTCATAAAACGATGATATTTTGCCCCCCCCTGAAATTTCAATGTCGCAGTCTGCATCTTAACCCCTCCTGTGGGCACCCCTGCAGAATATGTACACCTCTAACTGCTAGGGGTGATGGCGGAGACCAAAACAAACGTATTTTGTTAAGAGATCCTTAGGTCGGAAACTCTTGAGTACTGAAAATGTGCCTATGAGATGAGATGATGTTATTGGGTGTGACAGAATAAAGAAATGTGACAAGTTTTTCGTTACTGTATTGTGGAAATTTGTGTTCAGTTACGACAAATGTTCAAAGTGACCACAATAGAGCCGAAAGCGTGGTAGAGTGGTCCAACTAGGAAGACTCCCGGCACCGGAGGATTGTGGAAGGGAAGTCTACCATTGCGTTGCATTGAACGGTACCAAAAGCGCATGTGTGGTCAAACATCTTCCGCTCTATTAGAGAGAGACTCAACATGAGAGTCCGACCCATGGTTCTCAAACAAAACAAAAAAAAAATCGTTTTGGTCTTCTTTTAACAATCCTATCAATTTGTAGACTAATTGTTTTAACTCTGTATATAACGTGTAAAATTTCCATACAGTAAGAGACGATGGGTGGATGGATGGATGGATAGATAGATGGTCGGATGAATGGACGGATAGACGGATAGATGACCGGAGGAAAATACGATGGATGGATGGGCGGTTGGATGGATTAACGGATGGATGATGGGGGGATTAATGAACAGAAGAATGGACGGATGAATGGCAGTGGGGTTGTAGGAAGGATGGGCGGATGTACGGGTAGATGGACGGATGGATGAATGAGTGTAAGGGCTTACGGATTGATGGACAAATGGTTGGCTGAACAAATGAACGGGCGGATGAATAGTCGGACGGATATATGGACAGAAGAATGAATGGGCTACCATATTGACGGACGGACGGATGGATTGATGGATGGGCGGATGGATGGATTGTTTGGTGAGTGGATGGATGGACGGGTGGATGAATTTACGGATGGGTGAGTGGACGGATGGATGGATGAATGAATGAATGAATGAATGAATGGATCGATGTGCTGGCGAATATATTGATGCGTAGAAGGATGGATGGATAGGCGGATGGTTAAATTTGCGAATGTAGTGGGCGAATGGATGAAGGCTGGTAGATAGGCGGGGATATATCTGGTTAAACGGTTAAATAAGGCCAGAGATGAAGAATAACGCGAAAAAGAAATGAATTATATTGGTTAAGAGGTGAGTGTTTTTTTTCTGAGACTCTTCTTTGGAAGACGCGCTTTTTATATGAGTTACGCCTGGCAATATTAATTACATTAATTACGAAACTAAAAAAAAAAAAAAAAAGTGAAAGCTTGCAGATGCATGAAAACATACAGAGAGCTAGTTTTGTTCGTTGAAATGCATTGTATACTTGATGTAGCTTCAGGTTTCACACCTAAATAAAGGTAACCTAGGTACATTGACAAGAAAACAAAAATAAACATTCAGTTCCATTAGTCTTTAGATTTCATAACGTTGTAGTTTATCCCGGACTAATTAAACATACCAATGGAAAAGTGAACATTGTGATAAAGCCATTCTTTCGCTGCCATTAAATATTTTCATCATTTTAATTATATAGTATTTTGCCACTGTTTACGATGTGGCGAACGTTTTCAAACAGTAATACAGAACAGAAGTTCCTCTCAACCACTACCAATTCAGATTCAGTTAACAGAATTTAGCAGCAGGATTTACAGAACATTTTCTTTCTTGTTTCCGAGAAAACTACTGTTTAGTCATTTACCTTTTTTTTAGTCTATTGATATGGTTTTTATTCCTCCATATATTTATTTTGGTCCATCGATGTGGCGTAGGGACCCGGTTTGAATCCTGGTCGGGACAAGTTACATAGGTGAGGTTTTTTCTGGGGTTTTCCTCACCTGTGAGACAAATGTCGGGTAACTTTATTCCCTTGTGGTCCCCAGATATCATCTGGCCGTCATTATCATCTTCATCCCATCCTCGCCTTGTTTGGAGTGAGTGGGTGTGTGGATGGTGTGTCTCGTCCTATGTGTTCGTGTTGCATCGGAGGTGGCCCCGGCATTGGGCTGATCACTCATCCGGGGAGGCCCTCCATGTCCTTGTCTGGTCAAAAAAGTATGTATGTGATCCATAGATAATCCCTCTTCCGACAGGTCACGGACCTGTAAGGTCCGGGCGGCTTGGGTCGCTTAATCCTAAAAGGGAGAGGTAAAACTATGACAAAGAAAGAAGGAAAGAAAGAAAGAAAAAAATATATTTTAGTTTTAATAAGTGCGCCTACGTATTTCGCATAAAGTGCCAAAATCAATTTATAAATCAAGGATTCTTTTTGGAACTTGACCCGACATATCGGAGAAATGATTTGGAATAATTCTTCAGACTGAGCAGAGGTTTGTAGTGGAGCGATGCATATCTACTGCATACAAATGAATAGGTGTTTACTAGAGTCACCACCAATACTTAAGAGCCAAAGACTCGCTCCATCGCCCGAGGCCCGGGCTAACTTTGCGGAATGGTTTCACAGTGAGCCCTTTCTGAATGAAGGTCACTTATTGTTCGCTAATCCCAGAGGCAGTGTATTTAGGGAGTCGCCGATCGCCGATGAACATTTCTACACCAGGGTCAGAAAAATGACGTATTATTATTATTATACACTAACACAGCGGGTGGAACTATTCAACACGGCAGACGACATTGGATTGAACAATCTCCATAAAAGACAGAAACCTGCCTGTATTGCTTCTAATGCCTTTAATGAGGCCTTTAATTAACGGGAGGAAGTGTTATCTGGGTAGCTCCAACAATTGAGGCTCTTAGAATTGATGGCGACTATACCTGGCATAAGCTTGAAATCATAAGAGAGTGCACTTGAACCGCTATAACAAACATAATTGCCCGGAAGTTAGGCAAAATTCCTTTTCTATTAGGGTGGATATATTAAAGTGTTAAATAGAGATAAACATGTTTCCATTCATTATGGGACGAAATGAATGATTGGTTTCACTCAGTTACACATTTAAAGTCCATTTCCTTCTCCTGCTTTTCTATATAAACTGAGATTATTTGTGCTACTACCGCTGATCTACTAGAGGCCTACTTTTTAACCTGCAAACACTATACTTCATCAAAGATTTGTACGGAGCAAAAGTAAATCCTGTAACAGACTTGCCTTGCCTTCACTGTGTCCTGTCGTTTCTTTGGTTAATCGCACCAGCGCATACTTCACGATAGTGCGACAAGCTCAGTCAGATGTTTCCGCACACATCGTACAATTATCTATATCTTATGTAATTGTGAAAACATGAGTTTATATTTATATCATAGGCTTACATGTTTTACAATCTATAACTTGCAAATAAGATTTCATTTGCTTTTATCGTTGCCTTGAAAAAAAAAAAGATTCTGAAGAAAAAAAGTGACATAAGTTACTGAATATAAGACGTATTTAATAACATAATTAATTATTTCGTTGTACTTTCCATTTACATAATGCGCGATGAAGTACACCACATATTGTAAGTAAAAGTAATAAGCATGGCCTCTAATTTTATAGAAGAAAAATGCGAACCAGGGCCTTTAGAACTTAGGTGACCAATCAAGAAACCTGCGAGAAAAGGTTTGTCCAGCGGCGAGAAGATACAGATTTTTATATACAAAACATTTGAAATCGAACCCGGGACCTTTGGCGCTTAATCTAAAAAAGAAAGCTCAATTGACTTGACTTTGTGTGATCGACTAAACAGTCTAAAAAACGAACTCTTGTGAACTGTGCTTTGTACGTTCACATTCGGTTGTTTAATTTTGCTTTGTACACATATTGGATGAAGTTTAGAGATAATCGGTCGGCGGTAGAATATTAGGCAGAATCCTCCGCGTCGAATACAAACTTTTTCTCTCTCTCTCTCTCTCTCTCTCTCTCTCTCTCTCTCTCTCTCTCTCTCTCTCTCTCTCTCTCTCTCTCTCTCTCTTTCTTTCTTTCTTTCTTTCTTTCTTTCTTTCTTTCTTTCTTTCTTTCTTTTTCTTTCTTAATCGTAATTTTACCTCTCCCTTTTAGGATTTAAGCGACCCAAGCCGCCCGGGCCTTACAGGGCCGTGACCTGTCGGGAGAGGGATTATCTCTGAATCACATACATACTTTTTTGACCAGACAGGGACATGGAGGGCCTCTCCGGAAGAGTGATCAGCCCAATGCCGGGGCCACCTCCGAGACAACACGAACACATAGGATTTTTCTCTCTTTGTCTGGCATTATTACATCAGCTATTAGGAAACGATAGACGAATTAACCTTATTATTTAGTATCAAATTAAGGTTTTGTTCTGATCCCTATGTTCCTTGGTGATATATATATATATTTTTTTTCTTTTTTTATCTTTCTCCCTTATAGGGACCTTTATGCGGCCCGCGCCGCCCGGGCCTCCTTGGTGATATTATACTTATAATATTAGTACATATAGTGTATGTGTAGTTAGCGCATTACATTATGTGTACTTTAAATTCATACTCATACCAGCGAATTACACTAGGCGTACGTGTGGTTTCAGCACATACCATCATTAGTGCATTACACTAGGTGTAATTTGAACTATTCTATCGCATTTCGTTATGGTAGTTTGACCTCATGCTTATATTATCCCATTGCACTTAATGTAGATTGGGTTCATATCTATGTTAGAACATAATACTATGTGTGATTTGATTTCATATCTGTATTGGAAATTAATACAGAGAAAAGTAAATATATGGTCATGAAACTTCAAAATAATGCGCTACAAAATATTAGAATAATAGATAAAGCATTCGAATAAGTGGAGAAATTTAAATATCTGGGAGCAATAATTACAGATACGAATAATATTAAGGAAGAAATTAAGTATCGGCTGAATTCTGGAAATGCTTCTTTTTATTCAATCCAACAATTTTTCTATCTTCTGGTCGTCTGACGAGAAATCTAAATATGTATATAAGACCATTATCCTTCAGGTTGCAATACAGTTGCTGATTTGAGACATGGTCCCTTACTCTTCGGGAAGCACATGATCTGAGAGTGTTTGAAAACAGGGTGTTTAGGAAAATACTTGGACCTAGGAAAGTTGAAAATGGGGACTGGATAAAACTGCATAACGATGAACATCATAACCTATACTCTTATTCGGATATAGTAAGGGTAATTAAATCACGGAGGATGAAATGGGCTGGACATGTTGCGCGCATGAGGGAGTAAGACATATCTACAAAATATTGACTGGGAGACCCGAAGGGAAAATACCACTTGGAAGACCTACACGTAGGTGGGAGGACAGTATTAGAATATATTTAAGGGAAGTGGGAGTTGCAAGGGATGGTTGGATAGTGTTAACGCAGAATAGGGTTGAATGGCGGGCTCAAGTAAGCGCGACAACGAATCTCCGGGTTCCTTACAATAGATAATATAGCTTTAGCTAGGTTAGGAATAGTATATTGCCATAGAATAAGTAAGTAGGTAAATAAGTATTAGCACATTGCACTAGATTAGATTGAGTTCGTACCTATATTAACTCATATCACCATGTGTAGATTTTCATAGGCCTACCTATATTAGAGCATTGCCCTATGTAGTAGTTTGAGCTCATACCTGAGTAAGCATGTTGTATCCTTTGTAACCAGTTACTTACACCGTATATCACAACAATGCATTGTCTAGACTTGGTACAATTGTCGAAAGAAAGGTGAATACGACTTAAAACTAGGAATAAATTACAATCTATACAAATATATATAGGCCATGGAGGCCGAGAGGGTTCCACGAGGTTGAGGCTCCCATATTTCAGACGTTTGGCACGTGAAGGTGGTAAGGCCTTATGCATTGGCCGCCTTTACCCCCAAGATTGCTCCTGGTACTCATTTCTATTAGAGGCTGAGTCGACTCCAGGGCCATAGTGCCACCAGAAGAATTAGGCTAATTCTTGAGTGATAGGGAAAAATCGAATAAGTCAAAATTCCAAAGTTTCAGGAATGACAAAAACCATTTACTTCCTCAGCATTTTAACACTATTTAGATCAGTCCACCCATATATTCTACACAGTATCTTATACTATGTAAAAATATCTGGGTGGACGGATCTAAATATTGTAAAAATGCTATGAAAATAAATCATTATTTGTCTCTCCTAAAACTTTGGAATTTTGACTTATTCGCTTTTCCCCTATCACTCTAGATTTAAAAAAACTCAAAAGACGTCTTCGGGGATCGAACCCGCTACCTTCCGATTTGTAGCTCAGCTCCTCAACCATTACTCTACGGCGTACCCCACAAATATATAACAATATAAAAGAAACAATGAAAAGGGTTGGGGACGATATTGACGTAGTATTTCACGTTTAAATGAGTTCTACATATCTCAAGTAGATGAATCTGATTTTTTAATTCGTTTATTGAAAAAGGCAGTCGTCATGTGAAAATTGAGTTTATAAATACACTAACGGCGTAAGGGCATGAGCTCGTTACATCGCAGTGAGCAAACAAATAAAAAAGTGTATTTCCAAAAACTTAGCATTTATTGCCGGTTTCCTCAAGCTAGTAGAAAGTTAACAAAAAGTTACCATCAGTTAAAGGTAATTTCAGTGTACCGTTAACTGTTTGTTAGGTAAGACTATAAAACTATTGCCAGATGCAGAAAGGAGATGGATCTGAATAATGAAAAACTTAGCATTTATTGCCGGTTTCCTCAAGCTAGTAGAAAGTTAACAAAAAGCTTCCATCAGTTAAAGGTAATTTCAGTGTATCCTTAACCGTTAACTGTTTGTTAGGTAAGACTATAAACTATTGCCAGATGCAGAAAGGAGATGGATCTAAATAACGGAAGAGGGATGTGATACCTTGCGCTGAGCCATGACTGTACTTTCTTCATTTTAGAGATGGAAAAGTGTGATAGGGCGGGAATAAATGTCCGACAATAAAATTTCGTTCCAACGGCGGCTCATTAAGGTGGAAGGCGCGCTAATTTCAATTTCTCAGCCAGGCACCAGCTCGCTCGCCTGGCTGCAGTAACACTTGCCGTGTTGTTCTAATCCTGTCCATTTGTTTATTTATTGCAAACATTTCTCCCTCGAACAAGAAAACCATTACACATCTCATAGGAATCAGCATTTCATTTCCATTCAATTTCGAGTCTTGCTTACAGTCCACTCTCATAATCAGGGCCCAGATTTTGATGACATGTCATCTTTTAACTGGTACATCGTGGACGTTGTTCACTAGTGCAGATATTCTGATGACTTCTAGATTATAAAATGGTAA
This sequence comes from Ectobius pallidus, assembly GCA_964059195.1. NCBI lineage: Eukaryota > Metazoa > Arthropoda > Insecta > Blattodea > Ectobiidae > Ectobius > Ectobius pallidus. The sequence continues at coordinate 7,721,615 of CAXKWD010000011.1, read as the reverse complement.
TTTTAGGGTCATTTTTCTCCATTTTTCTAGTTTAGTTCCTTTTTTAGAATTTAATGTCATTATTTGGTCATTTTTTGGCCATTTAAGCCTCTAATTCCACATTTCATATTTTAAGGCAGATTTTAATATAAAGTCATTTTTTCATGTTGTATTGTATCTCGCATTATATAGAGTTTTTGTGCACATGCCCCCAATCCTGCCATCTCCCTATGGTAGATGACGCAGCGGTCGGGTGGTATGCCAAATCCTTCCAGGGATGTAGCGCCATGAAGTTTAGTTTAGTTTACTTGCATTGAATATTATCGGATCTCTACATAAGCATAAATACATAAATCCTGTAGTCATTTGGATACAGAAAGACGGCGTGAACTGTTTGCATTTTACTGTATGCACCAATGAAGTAACCACAAACCTATAATTGAACAACATAAATGGTTCCAATATTAGTACTTGGGTGAAAGGCCAGAGTGATTTAAGGGGGCACAATTTTACCAGGGGGGGGGGAATTCGGGTATCGACTAACTGATGATAATAAGAAGCGTTAAGCGAAACATTCAGAACTGAAATGCCATTTAATTCTTCCGAACAGTTATTTCCTTACTGAGTGTTTTATTAAATAATAGGTAGATTAATTTCAAGGAATTCTGATGAGTGGTTTATGTTACACCGTTCAGAATATTCTTGATGAAAATATGTGCACGAAATATTCCACATGACTCCAAGGGTTTCAAACAAGGGACTCTAGAGGTGGGAAACGAGTAGTTTAAATTGTGAATGAGCTCACTGACTGGAAAGTGGCTTCTGTTAACTATTTGTATCAATTAGGGGCGGTAGTGTGAGCATGTTCATATATATCCATTATTCCCCGCCTCCCAAGTCCGGTGTGATAAATCCCGAAAAACCTGTCACTAAGACACGTGTAGTGTTCGCACTTCATTAACGCAATTTATTGAGTTCGCCACAATTAATAACTCACACCTGCTCGCACTCATTATAATCTGTACGTGCAATTACTTTCAATTCTCTGTATCACAGACAATGACACCTAATTAATAAATGCATTTAAATTCCTTCCTGTTGTCGAGGAAGGCAGCGATCAATGTACAGTGCACGCCGCTTATTGTGTTCACTTCGGGATTCAGCTAATTTGATCATATTAACCGAATGATAACAGTAGCCGAAATAATTGAAGGTTATTTATTCATATATAAGATAATACACAACAAAACAGAATTAAAAGCTTTTTATTTATAGAATAATACAGTGAGTCCCACGCAAGAGTTGGCCAATGACGCGGGTTACTGCGTCGCGGCTGGCACAGCTCCAGCTCCAACTGCCGAGCGATCGGGTGAAAGATCTACGTAAATGTGAGAACCTGAATCATTACACCGATCGCTGCTTTATTTGCGTAGATATTTCACCCGATCGCTCGGGAGTTGGAGCTGTGCCCGCCGCGACGCAGAAACCCGCGTCATTGGCCAACTCTTGCGTGGGACTCACTGTACGTAACTGTGAATCATTGAACAGCTCATAATAGACTGTAAGCGACTATTTTTTCAACCAGTAACAAAGTTTTCAATTGTTTTAATTTCCCTCAGGAGTCCATTAACTAATACTCCATACTGAGTTAGGAGTTATAAGTGTTTTGGAAGTTTATACTGATCTGAGGTGAACGCCGCGTAAGAAAACATCTAATGACTGTCCAAGTCTTTTCATTTTACACCAACCATCGTTATATGTCAACACTGTTATCTTCATAAATATAAAGCAGCAGCTAAACTGAGGGATGAAAAATGTTTTATTGTTTAAAAGAGAAAGTTAGGTAATGATACTCCCTTGAACTGGTCATCCTGTGAGCTAGGAACAGTAACCCTACCGTTACTTCCAGAATATAGGCCTAACACAATTCAGTTGTGTTAGAAAGGAAACCCTTGAAAACGAAATTATGAATGACGTATAATATTTGAAAATAAAGCCGCAAAAAAGAAAATGCGATAACATAACAGAATTTTTTATCACAAACATAACTTTTTTTAAATGTATGAGTATTAATCCGTACAGGACTAAATGAAAATATTACCCGATTGATAACATTATCCACGATTACATTAAGCTTAAGGGAAGCGATAATTAAACAGATTCAATTTTATAAAAATGAATTCCATATCATTCATTTGGATAAACAGCCTCTGAAGCCTCAATAGGAATTACATTTTTAGGAAAACCCTTGTAAAATTAAGGGAAAAACAGGGAACCAATATTTAGTGAACAGATTTACCTTTGTCTCGTGCAAAGGATTGATCCCAAATGACTTGTTGTTGTTGTTGTTGTTCGGATCTTTATCGACGTCACACCCGGTTGTGGGTCTCAACGTCCGGTTAGATGTGTACACCGTCAACTTGTTTGTAAATACCGTTGTAAGTCCCGCACGCCTTTTATATTTTCATCTTACATTGTATGAGAAAACGATGTAGTAATTTGGCAGCAGTATGCGGCCGATCGGCACAAATAGCGTCCAAGGACCAGGGACTATAACCATACGTGTCCCGTAGTAGGTCGTAAAAATCCGTGACCTGATTGTTATGCAAGGGGCATTGAAATAATATATGGTGCACTGTGCCCGGTTGACCACAACCACATAATGGGTCCTCTGCCCTTCTAATCCGATAAAGATAAGCTGGTGTTATAGCTGTCCGTAACTTCACTTTGTAGTAAGCCGTAATTTCAGATCTGGTAGCTGAGTGTGTAAGAAACCACGGCTTGGGCGATTCTTCCTGCTCCCTCCGCTGTATGCGTGTTCGGTATGAGATGTAATCCTGGAGTGTAGTTTTGTCGTATGGGGCTTCGTCCAGCGCCGTTGCTTCCCTAGCATATCTGTCAACAAGGTCATTTCCCTTGATACCGGAGTGACCCGGTATCCATATATATGTCAAGTAGTTATGGAGTAGGATTTTCTGGGAGATCCGTTTGATTTCTAGTACCAACTTCATGTCCGTAGAGCAGCGCGTTGTGGCGAGTGCTTGTAAAGCGCTACGAGAATCAGTAAAGACGTAGATGTATTTTGCTACTTCCTCTTGTACACTGAGTAGAGCTTGATAAATCCCTGTCAGTTCTGCCGTGAATACACTACTGCGATCTGACAATTTAAATTGTCTCCCTTCTGCCGCACTTACATGTATAAAGGCTGCTGTCGTGCCTAGCACGGTTTGAGAGCCATCAGTGAATACTTGGATAGAATCATGTTTCGGAAAGGCAGATACGTAGTCGAGGTACAGGTGTTCGGTGTGAAGGTCATGTTTTGAAAAGGTAGTGAGGTCCAACTGAGGAGAGGTGATAATGGTGCTGTACTCGTACGCATATATAGGGTACCTGATGCTAGTTTGAATGTCCCACTCATTGTCGAAGGATTGAAAAATGTCAAATACTGGCGGTGTGGGAAACCCACGTCTTCGCCTGTGGACTGTCTGTCGAAGTTCCAAGAAATAACGTATTTTCGTAAAAAGTGGGTGGGCCCTATTGGAAAACAAAAACTTAATGAATTTAAGAGACGCTAAGTTCGCCCTCTCATGTCGGTTAGGCCATCGTAGCTCGTTAAATATGTATTCCATTTTTGGTTTTCCCCCGGTTCCTAATATTCGTTTCCCTATTTCATACCAAAGGGAGTTCAACTGCCGGCGCCATTTGGATTGTGGTAATGCTAAAACGGCGTTGCCATATTCACTAGCTGAACGAATGAAGTTAGTGAAGAACGTGTACAGTGCTTTGGGGTGGTTGCCTCAGTATCTCCCGGCGATGTGGTGAAATAACCGGGCTCTATTGCGTAGCCTATTCATCAAGTTAGCATAATGCTTGTTACCCGATAATTTATAGTCGTGATGTATTCCGAGATGTCGTATATCCGGGGAGTAGTGTAGAGTGGTATCTGTAATAGAAATCCGGGGCCGTTTCACAACCGGTGTCAAAGTTCTCGCGAATATCGTGTATGAACATTTCTCGGTATTGATTTCCATGCCTATGTTACTCAATTCTGAGACTAACAGGTTAATGTCCCGTTGAAAATCTTGTAAATATTGCCCTCTTGGTCCATCCACCTTCGGGAACAGACTATACATAATGATATCATCCGCAAAGCCTAAAATTCTTCCCACTATAAAAGGTAACCGATATAAATGAGTAGTATATATATTAAATAGCGTGGGGCTTATCGAAGACCCCTGCGGGAGCCCCCTAGACGTTAGCCTAGGCGTAGAAGGGTGATATTGACCCGATAGGGAGAGGGATCGATTGTACATGAGTCGATAGATGTTTTGAATATAAATTGCTGGTATCCCTAAGGATCTAAGACGATCACTTAAGATGGACAACACCACCTTATCATAAGCTGCACTCAAATCGAGCGTGACTGCGATTGTATCTTCTCCCTTGCTCCAACCCGTGCAGATGTCTGTAATTAAGTAGAGTATACTCGAAATACTATGAAATCCTTTTCGGAATCCAAATTGTTTTGGATGAAGAATATTATGTGTTTCAAGATAAAAAGACAATCTTTGATTCAAGATTTTCTCATAAACTTTCCGTAGGGTCTGGCATAGCATAATCGGTCTATAGTGAACAGGGCTTTGTCCCGATTTGCCAGATTTCAAAATGGGACAGACCGACATGTGTTGCCACGCTAGTGGGTACGTGAGACCTCGAAAAATCGCGTTGTAACCGATTTCTAAGTGGTGAATGATATCCGTATCAAGGTATCCCAGTAAGTCGTAAGTGATGCCATCGGGACCTGGAGTTGACTTTGAAGTCCTATGTATTTGTAATATATTGGAAATTTCCGCTTTTGAAATGGGGGTGTGATTTTGAGGGATCTCATCGCCTCCCGTGCTCGGCGCTGGTTGTTCCACCGAGTCCGGAGCTACCAACTGTAGAAATTCCCCCTGTAATTTTTTATCAAATAGAATCGGCGTCGTAACAAATCCCCTTTTTCCTGTAAACCATTGGATGTGCTGCCATATTCGAGCCTGCGGTGTCGCATATGTAATTTGTGAACAAAAGTGCTGCCAAGCCGTCCTTTGTGCGGCGCGTATCAGTTTTTTAATTCTTGCGTTTTGTCTGCGTATGCTGAAGTATGTTTCCTGTGTTAAGGCCCTCCTGGCCTGTCGTAAATTGAGGCGTCGTTTTGCAATTTCCCGGCTTATCTCTGGTGTCCACCACGCCGGCCTAGCGCGCTGACAAGTCGTATAATTCCTCGTTTCCTCCGCTGGGTCCCGGCGAGAATTCGCGAGGACTTGGGTAACGACTTCTATAGCATTTACACACGGCGGGTTTCTGTTCCAATGCAGCTTGAATATGCGAACGTAACTGGGAGTTATCCATATGAGATATTCGCCTGCGCCTCCTCCTCAGATGAGAGATATTGGTATGCGAACCTATCGTAATACTAATGGGAAAATGATCGCTCCCTAATGTGTCGTACATGATATCCCAGGATGAACCTCCCACTAGCGTGTGCGAGGCAAGTTTTCAAATCAGGAAAAGAATCGCGTTGTCCCCTGTAACCCAGCCGGGTCGGAATGTTTTTGTTGAGTAACTGAATGTTGTGACGTTTCAAAAATTCGAAAAAACGGCATGATGTAGTATTAAGTAGTTCATTAACTGTTTTGCCTAAATTAAAATCCCCCAAAAATAAATATTTAGAATTGGGGTCCCACGTAAAATGGGATTCCCAAAAGTTTGCGTAATATGGTGATGTGGAGCGTTGTATATACCTGTCACTTTCAAATTTGGTTGTAGTGATATTTCAATTGCTTGAAATGAAGCGTCAAAGTTGGTGATTAGTCTGTAACTCTCAATCTGAAGCTGTCGTCGGAGCATAATAAGAATCCCTCCTCCCTTCCCCTCCCTGTCGTTCCTAATAGAAACATAACCCGGGATTCGGAATTTCTTATATTGCGAAAGCCACGTTTCCACAATGATCACGATGTCAAAGTGATGTTTATCGAGGAGCTGACGGAATTCCTGTACCTTATTGGTTAAGCTCTGTGCATTCCACTGTAAAAGTCTAAGTGGCTTCATTGGTCAACGTAAGATGTTAAATAATTAGAAGAGAGTAAACCCACCACTCAATAATGACCGGTGAAAGAACAAAGAAGAAAGAAAGAAAGGAAGGAAGAATGAAAGAGAGAAAGAAAGGAAGAAAGAAAGAAAGAAAGAGAGAAAAAAAAGTAAAGTAGATAATGTCCAATGTCAAGTAAAGTAAGGTGTCTCCAAATATATGCGTAGAAGGACAATCTCCCGGGTCCCAAAGGGTGTATTGGACGGAAGGATACCTGTGGTTCACTTGTGGCCTCCCATATGTTCTCTGATGGCGTTCCTGATACCAAGAAGTACAGTTCGTTGATCTGTCTGGGCTGTACTCAACAAAGAATTCACCGCCGAAATGGCCGTGAATAGTGGCGTAGAAGTATTGTGGATCTCTTGTGCTGTCTCCCTTGATGGTATTCGTCGTGATGGCGGCAGAGGCGTCGTCGTCTGACGAGGTTGTGTGGGACGTGCAGTAACTTCCTGTCCTGTAGCGACCAGATCAGATTTGTCTGATGCACCCTCCCTGCCATGCGGATTCCAAAGAGTTTTCAGGTATTTGGGTTTATCAAACCCCTGGGCATTGTCCGAATCCTTACGCTTGGTGTTGTTCTGATCTTTATCAATGGCACTCCCTGTTGGGGACTCCTTACGCTTATTTCTGATGCTGTGTTTGTCGTTCTGCTCCTTGCTGCCCGAAGTTCCTGGGGCAGGCCGGACCGGCATAGAGGGAAAATCCGTGGGCTGACTAAACATGGCTACTGTATTCTGTCTGGCTAGGCTCGCGTAAGTGGACTTTCCCGTCGCTAGCAGCCTTGCTTCGTATCTGGATATCGGTAGAGAGTTAAGTTTGTCCTCTATCTGCGTCGCCAATTTGTATGACTGACAAGCGGCGGTGTTCACCGTTGCGTGACTCATTTTGCAATTAATGCACTTAGGCATATTCGCTGTACAGTCTCCATCGTGCTTCACGTCCCCACAGTTTAAGCACTTGGGTTCTGAGCGACAAAATTTTTGTCGATGGTTCAATTTTCCACAGTTGAGACACAGTGGAATTTTTTCCCTATAAACCTCAACTTTACATCTTTGGTGGTATAATGTCACCTCCCCTGGGAGTCGTTGACTTCGGAAAGTCAATTTGATTGTTTGTGAGGGTACATAGGAAGTACGTCCCTGGTCATCTGTTTTCCTAATATTGAAGCGATGTACATACGTGATCGCGTATCTTTCCGTCACTTGCGTGTCACGCATAATCTCCTCTGGGGTTATACTGACATCAACACCCTTAATTATTCCCGCCGTATATAGGTTGTATGCTGGAATAAATGAGTTCGTGCCATGCTCTGCATCGAAAGTAGATTGTAGAAAGTTATTGGCCCCTGAGTAAGTTTTGAAATGCACTTCTAATTGCTGTCTATTCACTTTTTGGACCGATAGAACTTCGTATTGACTGTGAAAGAGCCATTTGCCGAGAATCATGGGGTGGAGAGCTCCTATATTCTGATTTGGCTGTTTTACCGTCACAAAGTACGGCCCCACGTCCGAATGTATGTAAAGAGTCTTAGGTCGATCAGCTGGTCCCTTTTCTATAGACACCGTGGTGCTCTGTACAGGTTGCTTGGGTACAGCTTGTAAAGGAGGATTAATATTGAGATCGGCTACTTGTTCCCCCACAGACGGCAGGTTAGTTACTGGAATCTGGTCACTTTCCATAGGCGTGTCGGAAACATTTTCCGTGGTACATACTGTTTGTTCTTCTACAGGCATGTTGGAATAATTGGATGCACTAAACAAATCACAGTTTCACCCCCCGCGGGGTAAATGCAAAAAGTAGAAAATAAAAAAAAAAACACTTGTACTCAAAGTTTGTTGCTGCACGAAATAACGTAAAAACAAAAGACACTCCTGGGTAAACTCCCCCAAACGGTTTTACACACTAGTAACTATACCCTAGACCGTGTACAACCGGGCGAACCACTCCGTCCGAACTCTCGAAACACAATTCCCAAATGACTTAAATGACAGCTTAAATTTCTTCTGAAGACTGGTGTAAGTAATTTATTCCCAGAAGTAGATGCCTCATTGTCACTATACTTTTAACTTGAAAGTATTTTATGAAGAAGTGCATTTTCTTCTGATACCTTGTCACGCAAGTCAGCACATGATACCCCATTACCATGTTTTTACAATGAGCAAGCCCTTCACTGTTGCAAGTTTCATTAATGCAGCGTAAAAATACACTGGCCAAGCGGAATCACAAGAAAGTGGAACATCAGGACATTTTGAAAAAAAAAGGACTGTCCCGGATAAGCGGGATGATTGGACACCCAATTACAGACCAGGGCTCTGTGACAATTCAGATTTCACTGGGTATTACCCTTGAGAAATACTAGATGCGAAGGAAAGAAAAAACATAATTGAACCATAACGAATAGGAATTAGACATGTTATCTCTTGTTCTGCCGTTATACGTATTAAATACGAGTAGGGTAGGCACCGACCGCTGTGTGGCGTACTAGTCGGCCACGGCAAGAGTGCGCTTGAAGGAGGGCGCCACTGTTGTGTTGGCAATAGGTAACGTCGTTAAGGCTCTTTAGTTGCTCTTCCTGCCGCACGCATTCATATCGTGGCCGACTAGTATATTTATCTCCATCCGGTGCTGGATGCAAGCGACATAATGTCTGTTTACATTTTTACAATGTGTTTTCTTCTTAAAAGTTAGTGTTCTCGATTCATTTCTAACTTATATTTGAGTGATCATCTGAAACTGGCGATTTCATAAAGTTATATTGTGAAATATATTGCGAACCATGTGTTCTTGACTGTGAGGTTAGTTACTCTTATATTTATTAGACATAGTGCCTGTAAACCATAAACTTGCTATTTAAGTAACCATACTTTTCCAACAATTACAATCGGACGGTTTCCTAGAATCATCAGTGAGAATTTCACATGGACGATGCCTTGCTGTTTTGTAACAGGGAGCAGCTTAACATACAGAAATTGTAACTAGGTAAGGAATCTTTTAAATCTCCTAAAGACGAGGAAAGATATTCCAAATGGGCAAAAGCTATCCCTAGAAAATAATGAAAACTCGTAGAAAAAATCTGTAATTGAATATAAGCTAATTTTCATAACCCCACTCCTTGCTATTGTACCCTACAGAAGTAAGCATAGAGTTTTTTTTTCATATTGGAAAGGAAATGCGCATTTAAAGGTTTAATACTGGCGATAATATAATGAATATTTCAGAATCGTAAAGTTTTGTATATTTATACTTATTATTTTTTATTATTGTAGCCCTAAGTACTGCTCATTTAATTGTATTGCTTACGCAACTCATTCTCGGAATTAGGGTTAGTAGCATTATGAACTTGTGTATAGTTTCCTTCATTACACACTCCGCACACTTTCGCCACGCACTACATACCAACTTCCGATTCTATGTAAGTTGCAGTTAGGTTGGGAACAGTGTATTAGTGTTGGTGACATGTAGAGCTAGGTTTGTTGCAGTTAGGTTAGAAATACATTAGTGTTAGCGACTGACTGCCAGTTATATGTTAGAAAAGTGATATGTTCATTCTAATTTCCCCAGTGTTTTGGACACTTTCCAGAAAAACTACTTTACTAAGTGGTTTCAATGGTTTATGATGAACACAAGCTAAAAATAACAGATTTTACTCTTTCCTGTAATAAACATAGTGCGTAATCATGGAAATCATATTAAATTTTATTTTGTATGATTCAAGATTTATTATTAGTCATTAGGTATTACATGTAGGCCTATACAATAAACTTCGTCAATACACTTAAGACTAAAAGTAAAATTGAACAATATATTAGCCTATATTACGTCAGTGATTAATTAAAATACCAATCTACTTATAAATATTAATCTGCCCTAGTTAAAAATGCATGTCACAGCATTCCATGTTTAGGAATTCATCTACATTATAAAATGCTTTTGATATGAGCCAGCTTTTTAGGACTTCCTTAGATTTGTCAGTAGGTACTTTAACAGCAGAACTGGGCAACTTATTGAAAATGTATATTGCTTATATAGATGACGGGCTATGCATTTATTTAATCTGAATGATATATATATATATATATATATATATATATATATATATATATATATATATATATATATATATATATATCATATGTACATGGGACATAGACAAGCAACTTTTAATAGGAGATTTTTGCTCTATGGATTCAATTTTTCTTGTTACAGCATAAAGATCTCCCAGGGCATGGCCGCCACTGGCTTCTAACATTAGAAAAAAATGCAAAACAAAGGAATTTCGTTGTTAACGCTGTAGTCAGCAGTTATGAATAAAAGAAGACTAATGCAATGGTGGCCAGTATGTAATTAGTCTGTAAGTTTTGCAGATTATGAAATCTCTAAATCATGATATAGCTGTGGATGAATGATTAAGAATCAGGTTTTTATCGATCACTAGGAAGGCATGAAGTCGATCTAATGAAAATTGTAACCCTATTTCGCGTAATTATTGACTTATGAGCACCAAATTATAATTACTTTAATGTCCTGTAGCTTACATATTTTACATCATAGAGCAAAAATCTCCTAATAAACGTTACTTGTCTATGTCCCCTCTATATACAGATAAAATATTTCGGTGTTATTCATTAACACTCATATACACAGGGTGAATCACCTAAAACTTGCACCGCAGATATTTCAGACATGGAAAGTGCTAATGATGTACGGTTTTCACACCATTGATTGGTAGACAGGGGCTGAAACGTACATATTATGACGTTTTAAGCTCAGATTGGTGATGTCATAATTACCCTTCAGCCAATCACTGATATGGTGGGAATTAGATTATAGCTTTACCTAATTATTTTCACTTTGATTCCAAACATTCTTTCCAAGAAACCAGACTTCTGAGTATGCCGAGAACTTAACATTTTTTTTATTTCAAGTAGGCCTACCCTGGTATTTTCACCAGTCATTCTCATCTTGGATGCCCTCATTTATCCTCTTATACGATATAATATACAATATAATCATTATGATTAATGCAAAATGTACCTACTATTAAACTTCCACTAATTTGAAAGAACATTTTTTGCATTCAATCTATTGTTAGATTTCAAACAAGTAGTTAATTTTCCGAGAATTATGCTTATGTTACGTATTGTGCTTTTGTACTCTATTTTTTAAATTGTTCTTCATTATGCTTTTAAAAATGGTTTAATTCAGACCCTTACACCCCCTAAATCATATTATGTGTAGCAACCTAATGTCTAAAGCCCTGTTTTGCTTATTACACTGTTGGGTTCCTCTGCTCATCACACAAACGTAGATGTAGATGTAGATGTAGATGTAGTTATCTCATTCTGTAGATCCTGTGTTGAGTGGGACTCAAGGATATAGAACACGTCAGATTACAATGTAGAAGCAAGTAATAAATAATAATATATATTATACTACACTGTAAACTTATTCAAACTGGAAATACTCATCCATATTGTAGAAGGTGTGAGTCATTAAACATTTCTTGAGAAATTTCTAGACAATGACTAGAAAAAATACTATCAATGTTTTCATATTTTAGGCTTAATTTACTGCAACTGACATTGAATATTCTTTAAACAGGCCTTAAAAAGAAGACCGAAGAATTTTTTTCACGATAATGCATATCAGGAATGTGTTTGTAAGAATGGTATCGCGCTAAATATGACAGCTTGATACCACGTGATCTCACGTGACGTGATGACAGTGTGTTTCTACTTTCCTCCCAATATTTTAGAATCTTCGTTTCCTTTTAAAGAGACAAGTAATGTAGCTTCCTCACCTTAAACACCGAAAGAAGCTGAATAGGAGCTTTTACTCTTGCCATTCACTATAGTTCCAGACGTCACTATTTCCCTGACAGATAATATACAACGGTTTTATTGTGATATGCATCACATATTGAATTTCAGGATATGTTACAAGTACGTGCAGACTAGGATAATCTTGAGAGATCAGGGGTGTATAAACAACGATTTCCTTGTATCTGTGTTAATGTCAAATTCTTCACCTGTGCTCAATTGTAATTAATAATTGCGTAAACCAGTCTGTCTTATTATAGAAGCTCTGTAAACGTAACATAACCTTTCTTTCTTTTTCTTTCTCTATTTTAGCTTTAACTCTCCATTTTATGAACCTTAAGCAAACCCCGCCGCCCGTGCCGCGACGTAACATAAGCTACTTGTCTAAAATATTAAGTTCCTAATACGTAGCCACAGTAAACATTTATTTAAATTGTTAAAACGTGTCAACCCTCGGCCTAGGGTCACCCTTTAGTTACGAGACTAAAGTTTGGAATGCACGGAATATACCCTAAATGACGCCTTGTCTCATGGGGTGAGAGAGTGCAGTAAGTAATAAGACGAGTTGATGTAATACTTGATGGTATAGGCCTAGCTTGTAGAAATATTAGAAAAATATGTAGAGAAAAGAATGGTTATAATCAGGGCCCGGATTCTAATGACATGCCATCTTTTTATTGATGCTGCTTAGACATTGCCAACTTGTAGGTGAGCCCTAATATACGTTATTATATTGTCATTTTCGAGTCATTTCCTTTTTTATTTAGTCATTTTCATGCATTTACATTCAGTATATTAACTTTTTTGTCGTATTTTTTTCTCATAGGATAATATAAATTACTAGGTTAGTATGTTGCAACATTTTTTGTAGGATCTATTTTAAAAACTACTTTCTTACATTTCTTCTCAAATGCTCCAATCAAGAACAAAGTTTTTAGACCTACAACATCCTTTCTACGTTCACAGTTTTTAGAATTATGTACAAATTAGTTTATAACTTTGTGCGTACAATATTTTTTTTATAAATAAAATATCAGTTTTTAGGTCATTCTTTACAATTATTAAGTCATTTTCTTTAAAATTTAGGGTCATTTTATAGGTCATTTTTAAAACAATTTTAAGTCATCAGAATCCGGGCTCTGGTTATAACTTATAAATTGAAGAAGACGAGGTAGGATATAGACTATGAAGTAAAGCAAACTATAGTGAGGATTCTATATTAGGCCTACATAGAGCCCAACGCAAACTTTTGTCACAGTCTTTTAGAGACAGTGAAATGGGTAGATAGTTTAGAGTAGGATTATCTCCACAACGTCTCTGGGTTTTTACGTATATACCTTAGGAGCGAGTCTCACCGCTCGTAGAGTTCCTGGCTAGGGGAGGTAGCTGCACCCTGATTGGCTTTCCCACTCCACGTGGTGTCTGTCTCTGTCTATGCGGCATTATCCCTCCACTCAACTATTACAGTATTTTCTACCACTGGCAAGGTGGACCATGATCTTTACTCTCTGCCTAGCAGTAGGTCACTGATCTTACGCGCAGCGAATCCGCGCATCTTGGTAACGAGACGTAACGAGAAGCTCGCTGGCTGGGTTAGTCTTCAAGGCCAGAGACGTTGTGGGAGTAATCCTACTCTAACTAGATGCGAGTAATGTGCTAGAGTGAGACAGACTTGCTTGTTTACTGTCAGGCTGGTTCTATGGCGGACAATATGTAACCATTCTACTGGCCCAAAAGACTCTGATCAAACTGGACGTGCTTTTCTAATGATCCTTAATCCTGGTCTATCTGCTTTCGTTGCAGGGTGTAGTGCCTTCTTGTCTCAAGATCAACCTATTTTTTTTAGTAATAATGAGTAATCCATTGAAAAATGTGTAATTGCAGTGTAGAATCATTTTAAAACTTGCTGTTACAGAAAGAACGCGAAACATTTTCTTCTCCAAAGCGGAGGCGCAAAGTATTTATTGTGTGGAAGTGTTCGTAAAACTGGCCAAACACTTTTCCATCGGAAAAACAACTTGAAAAATGTAACTTGCTTCTGGTAAATATGACTAAAAAGAGGTTTACCAGTTATATGTTGGGAAACATTTCGTTTGAAAATCAAATTAATAATGCATGAATATCACTTTCTTTGTGAGGGCTCCTATGCAGCGCAAACAACAGCAGCAATACATTATTTATCATCTTTCACTGCGTCCGCAGTTAAAAGTGAATAAACGCCAGTGCCTCTCGTTGCCTGTCCATAATTATGTACTCATTAAAACCTCTCTCAGCAGTTCGTACTCAACACTTTTCTATTTGAAGTGTCAAACACAAACAAGTTTTATTCTCCCAAATGAGGAATCTATTAACGGCACGTAACTTATACGACCGATTTATAATTAAAATACAATCGTACATGTCAAACCAGGGAAGCGCGGAACTGGGAGTGCGAAATGTTCTACCCTACATTTACCCCTTTCTTTATTGACTAAAGACTAAAAGTGAAAAAAACTGAAGTTACAAAAAGTGTTATTAGTGATAACAAAATGATTACAGAATATTTTCTAAGACAGAAGCTTCGTCCTGAAAATATATTTGGAGGGGGCAAGAATTCTATTTTTAATAGTTTCAGTGTATTGGGGGGAATAAGTACTATGCCGCCCGAAGCCTGCGCCTATGTTCCAAGACAAATTTAAGAAGAATTTCTGTTTTAATTGGTTACAAGTAAATACGTTTCGCTAACTGTCATTACATCTTCAGGTCTAGTAGGCCTAGTTCTACAGTACATTTTATTCACATCTGGAGAATTAGAAAAGATTTTTAAAAATCTTTTGAAGTTATAAAATTTGACAATTTTATTTTTTAACGTATAAAATACAAATTATGCAACAATTTTCACCCCCAGAAATTTCATTGACGGAATCTGCGTCTTAGTCGCCCCCATGTGCCCACCCCTGGTTACGGTACTATCTAGCATAATAAGGAATTTATCTTATTCCGCTATTGGATAACGTACGGTTTTCTCAGTTTAAACTCCAATACGAATACCAGATTCTAAAACTAGTATCGACGCTCCAACGACTTCTATATAACATTGTTACCACTCGCCATGTCCGGAAAAACTTTTCGTGAGATGTATGTACTTACTTACTCAATGGCAATAGACAATTCCTCAGCAAGCTAAAGGAATAGTATCTATTTTATGGAACCCGAAGGTTCCTTGCCGTGCTTACTTGAGCCCGCCACTCAACCCTATTCTGTGCTAACTCCATCCAGTCATCCCTCGCAAATCCTACTTAACTTAAATCTATCCTAATATTGTCCTCCCACCTACGTCCAGGTCTCCCAGACAATACTTTTGAGATATCTAATTCCACCCCGTGCGTGCAACATGTCCAGCCCATTTCATCCTCCGTGATTTAATTACTCTTACTATATCCAGAGTACTGGTTATGAAGCTCGTTGTTATGTAGTTTTCTCCAGTTCCCATTTTCATCTCTCTTAGACCCAAATATTTTCCTAGAAACCCTGCTTTCGAACACTCTCAGATCATGTTCTTCCCGACCAGTAAGCGGCCATGTCTCACATCCAAATAATACAACCGACAGGATAATAGTCTTATAAATCTTTATTTTTAGATTTCTGGACAGAAGACGAGAAGATAAAGACTTTGTGAACTGCATAAAAACAAGTGTTTCCTGATTTTAATCGAGACTTAACTTCTGCCTTAATATATTATTTGTGTCTGTAATTATTGCTCCCAGATATTTCAATTTTTCCACTTGTTCCAATGATTTACCGGCTATTCTAATATTTTGTAGAACATTATTTTGACGTTCCATGATCATATACTTAGTTTTTTCTGTATTAATTTCCAATTCAACATTCCTGCAGGCATCGAAAAGACTTTCTGCATTTCTCTCGATTGTGTTTATGTCATTGCCCAACAAGCAAACCTCATCTGCGTAAGCTAAAATCGGGTGACTGTCTTAATTCTAGGCCTACCTTGTTTTTGTGAACTTTCCTAATGACATATTCCAAAGCGAAATTAAAGAGTAAAAGTGACAGTGCATCTCCTTGCTTCAATCCGCTTCTAATGGCAAACCTATCATATAAATTTCCCTACCTTGACTCTGCTGTAGCTTTCATTTAGATACAATTTTGATCAGCCAGTTCTTTGGTATCCCGAACTCAATGAGGATATTGTAAAATTTGTCTCGCCTAACTGAATCATATGTTTTTTTTTTTTTTTTTTAAATCTATGTAGGCCTATAGCTTGTGAACATACTTATTATTAGGGCAAGGCATTTAATGACCATAAAATAATGAAAAAAAATGCAAATTGAAAAATGCATTTATGACTTAAAATTAGTGAAAAAATCACCCAAAACTTAAAAATTGGCCAATAAATTACCATTATTACTTGTAATTCGTTTTTTAAAGGTAATGAATTGCTGGAAACAATTTATAACAGTGTGTTATATTTATATGAATTTACATGATGAAACAGTTATTTTGTTACTAAAGAAGTACATTTACACTACTTGGGCACCCTGTTACGTTTAATTAACATAAAATATGAAGGTGTAGTCAATCTCAGTTTTTACAAGAAAATGTCTTTTCTCCTCTATCATGTGGGAGGGAATAAATTTCAGTTCATGCAAGAATTTGACTTTTCATTCTAATAATAATTTATTCTTTAAAGTATTTAGTGTTCCTTTTAACATAATTATAACAAACTTCTGGTGTTCATAGAACCTTAATAAATCTTTATACATTTATTATATTAAACTTTTTTTATATATATTACAATACTTCTTGAAGTACCAAATATACAATATTCATTCCACTCAACCCCTTTCCTTTTTCTTGTAATTTCCAACTACAGAAGAAAAATATAGAAATAATAGAACTGAAATGTACAATTCTTGTAAGCATGTTCTGGAACAAATGCCGTAATTACAAAAGAAAATTTGATGTAAAGATGAACTTACTTTTATGAGGGCTTGCCTTAAGCAAACCCTCGTGAATTAGAAGAGCAAATAATTCCACAGCCTCGGAATACCGAGGGGCGTTTCCAGAAAATGAAGTTATTTTGAGGCAGCTATTCCACGTCGCCTTGTATGAAGAAGTGAAGCGCTGTTTCAATAGTAGACTAAGTAGCAGAAGTATTCTCGAAATCTCGGCAGTTCCAGTAATATTTTAGAAATGAAGTCGGTAGCTCCAGGTGGCACGCAGAATGGATGTAGAATGAATATAGAATGGCGAAGAATGTGCGTAGAAGAATGGCGAAGAATGGCGAAGAATGGGCGTAGAATGGGCGTAGAATGGGGCGATGCCACGAAAGATACTGATATATATATAAAGACAGAGCGACTTCAAAAACTAACAATCTTTAAAGTTCTAAAATAAATTATTCTCTTTGAATATATCGATAAAAACATGTGATCTAGTGGCAGTGACTCAATAACATTTCTTACGTCACAAAATCACGTCACAACTAATATTTCTTCTTATTATTAAGTTTTACACGTGAAACTTAACACACCCTTAGCGAAACATAAATTCTTTCTGAACTGGCAGCCCCATCAAATTGCCCTAGAAAATGTGTGGCATTTAAAAAGAAAGAAAAAATCTCTATTGCTGTGATGTTTACAATAAACTTAAATTAAAATGATTTATGAACACTTGGCGGTGATTCTCAAATACAAACGATTGTCTGTTGTCTGAAAGTAACGATTTGTACATGGGACGCTCCTCTCTACCTCGACTGAAACACGACCTAAAATGACGAAAATGAACTAAAAATTGCCAAAAAATGAACTATCTCCTGAAAATGACGAAAAATGCAAAATAAAGCAAAATAATGCAAAATCAAATTGTCCTTATTTAATCAATTATTTCATGATACACATTTATATATATTCGAGCTATCTTCTAACCGTCATATAAAAAACATTCAAAATCATCAAATGCCTTGCCCTACTTGTTATATTCCCACTTTTTATCCAAGATTTGGCGAATACAAAATATATGATCAATCGTTGATCTATTTCGCCTATATCCACTAAAATCCTAAATCCATTGGTGATCTCCAATGATTTCGTCCGCATATGGGGTTAATCTTGACAGTTGTATGATAGATAGAATTTTGTATGATGTTGATAAGAGAAATTCCTCGATAGTTATTATATTCTGCCCTATCTCCCCTTTTTATGGATCGGTATAATGATAGATTCTTTCCATTCCTCTAGCAATTCCTCCCTTCTCCAAATCATAAGAATGAGTTAAGAATGAGTTTATGGATCTCTGAGTTTAATCTTCCCCACCTTCCTTAATTAATTCTGCTGGAATTTGGTCAGCGCCTGGAGTTTTGAGTTCTTAGTTTACCCATAGCTGTTTCTACTTCTGTTAGAGTTGTTTCAGCAACCAATGGGTCTGCTGTGAATATTTCACTTTCTGCACTTAGGACATCTCTATGTACATTTAGTAATTGATTAAAGCAATTTTTCCACCTATTCAAAATATTGTTCGAAGCTGCAAGTATAGTGCCATCGTTGAGATGGTTTCTTTGCTTTGTTCTAATGGTTCTAGAGGTTTTTCGTTTAGCATTGCTGAGATTTTTTAGTGTCATTCAGATTCTGCAACCACTGTAGTTTGCCTGCTTTTTTGCATTTACTAACTTCACGCAGTCATCATCGAACCACGGTTTATTTGGTTTCAGTTCAAGCGGACCTAATTTTTCTTTTGCGGCTAGATTTTATTAAGAGCTCATCTCCATTCCGGGCAACGCCCGTGTCGGGAGTAGGATACAAATTATCATTCAGACCTACTGCCCACCGAATTACATGCACATTAACTATTATTAAAACAACAACTAAAATTATAAAATCCTTACAATCTAAAACTCATCTATTATCCCTAATAGCATTCACCATGAAAATAGAAGACTTAAGGACTTCTAAACACATATATGATAACTGTTTGGTATGGAAACCCAATTCTATCAATTCAATTCTTGTGGATTCAGGAAGTGATCCACACGACCCAAATACTAATGGTATTACTCTAAACTCAATTCCCTGATATTTATCTTTAAACATTGTTTCCAATTGCTGATATTTGGCAATTTTCTCCATAGCTGCTCTTTCCAGGTTATCCCTATCCTCATATCTTATCGTAACGTCATATACAGTTACCCTATTATCCTCCTTCACCACTAAGTCAGGCTTCAATAGTTCTTCATTAGCAGTGGGAAACAAGTGCTCTTTAAAGATCTCCCCATTTAGTCTACTGGAAACCTTCTCAAAGACCTTAGACACCAGCTGGTCATGGCGCCTCATCCGAGGTGCTTTCGTTGCCATACATTGACCAACCATGTGCCCTATGGTCTCTGGGACGGTTCCACATTTACGACAGAGCACGTCAATATCGGGATGAAATCGTTTCTCCACCACTCTACAAAGCACGGTGTTAGTTCTTAATTTAAGAGCCTCGGTGAATAGCCTGGGTTGCAGCAACGTCTTGTCGTAAAGCCAAGCATTACCAACTTTATCCTTGTACAGCGAGGGAACAACTTTCGCTTGCCACCCACAACTAACCCAAATCATTCTATATTTCTCTTTGAGATCTAGTTTCACTTTGGTCAATGCATATATACTACATGGCCATTCGATTCCTAGCTTGCTAGCACTATTACCAACCCTAGCTTGATATTCAGCCTCTCCACAAACTGCCCTCACTATGGGATCTTCGCTAGTATTTAATCTAACGTTGAACCTCAAACTCGACAGCTGTACAATATTCACCAGCCTAGGAAAGCCTAATCCTCCATCCCTGCATCTAGCATACAGGAAGCCATCACTCACTTGCGCAGGCAGATGTAATATGCCTTTAACTATCTTCCGCAGGCCATCATCAATGGCGGACAATGTGGTTATGCTAGGTGGACTAATTGTTAGGCCATACAGAAATTTCGGTATCAAATGCCTTGTAATAAGGTTCAGCTTCTGATGAGGCTTCAGCGGATAGTCGTTAATATTACGAGTAGCGGCGAGCAGCTTATCTCCTAACACTCTTCCGCCCGCTCTGCCCCTCCATGGCTCGACATTGTTCCCCAAGTATTCCAAGATTTCACCTGGGGATACAAAATTGAGTTTTTCGTACTTCACCCTAATAAATGGGTCTACTGTTGCCCATGAGTCTTTCGTCGCAACTATCTCCAACGCAGAGCATTTATTAGTTGCTATCTCCAAGCCAATCTTATCTAAACCAGTCATCAAAATATCTATCAACGCTTGCATATCCAACCTATTATCGGATATTAACACTAGATCGTCGGCAAACGCCAGGACTCCAGTTCTTCTCCCACCGAACGTAAATCCTAATCCTGACGATTCAACTTCTCGGATAGCCTCATCAATAACCAAGTTGAAAAGGGTCGGCGAAAGAGGGTCACCCTGTCTGATTCCTCTTTTCACTTCAATAGGAGGACCACCCGCCTGAAGAGTGGTAGTATACCCAACGTACGAAGACATTATAAGTTCTGAGATCTTAGTCGGTATACCTGCATTCACCATCGCTCTTTCGATCGATCTATGAGGCACCAGATCAAATGCCTTCGCAATATCCAAAATAGTAAAGCAGCCTCCATTCATCTTTTTAGCGTGGGCAACAAATTCATTTATTATAGTACTGTTAATTAGGCACCCTGGTTCCATAACGAACCCTTTTTGTCTCTGAGATAGAGTAATAACATTCTTACATCTACCATCAAGCAGAGCCGAGAAGATTCTTGCCAGGAGTGGCATAATAGTAATAGGCCTCCAGCTCCCAGGAAGCTTCGGGTCTTTCCCTTGCTTGGGTATAAAAGTTGTTCTTCCCTTTTTCCACATTCCAGGGTAATTCTCACATAACAAGATTGCATTGAACACTTTCGACAATATTCTCTCATACCCAATTAAATGATGTTTGTAAATGCCATCAACTCCAGCGGCGGAGGAGGCCTTAATCCTACGAATCCTATCCCCAACTTCCTTAGGGGTTATAGCATGAAAGTCATCTAATGAGCTACTATTAGCAGTCGTAACCTCAGAACTGCGAAGCATGTTACCACTACCCCACAATTCGGAGTAAAGCTCATTTAGCTCACAATAGGGAGGATCACCAGTCTGATTATTATCCCCAAGAATATCTATACCTAAACATGCTCTTTCCACAATTACTTTAGGATTCTTCTTATATAGTTTCTGTGCTTCAACATATCGAGCTTTACGAGAGAGCGGCTTATTATCTACTTTCCTCCTACTCTTTAAAGGGGGCTGCTTGCCCTCTCTATTAGTGAGACTATCAATTACTGTCGTAACTATATCATTAATGTCAAAATTCCCCATGCCATCAATGATTATTCTATAAAAGAAGCCATCCAACTTCTTTTGAGCCTCTCTACATGTTTCCAACTCTTTCACACTTATAGCACACTTTAGTGCACTTCTGGCTATTTTAATTCTCCAGTTTTTAACTCTATCGATAGGAACGTCCTGACCATCCAGATCACTACTAGCTTCAGCAGATGTTGAAAATTCCAGTTCCTCAGTTACATCTTCCATCTCAATCCGACTCACCTCGTCCAAAGAACAATGAGTAGTATCTGCTATGGGGAAGGTATCCTCTCTATCCGTATTGGAGTCAAAACTTTGGATTCTCTCTGTCCGGTACATTTGGCATTGAACATAAACTCCAACTAGGGTTCCCTCCGACCCAAGTCCTTCTCCCGATGGACTAGAGTCACCCACCGAAATTTGTAATTGTTCCTCTTGACATTCTCCCCTAGTCTCCTCAGAGTTTTCCCCTACTAAAAGCTCTTGTTGGGAGGTCTCTCTCAACCCACCATCCTCCTCTCCATCTTCCATATCATCATCGGCTATCACCGGCTTAACCCCTACAATGTTCAACAATCTTCTTTTATCTGAGATCTGCTTACATGTCTTATTCGGTAAAAGCTCTGATATTCTTTTATTCACATTCCTATCATCCCTAAATTGTTCATTAAGTTCAATAAGCAACTCCGTCTCTTCCTTCGACCACACGCTTGACAGTCTGCCTGGCGTACCTCTCGGCTTATTTATCAATTCAAGCCTCTTCTCATTCCTTAAAATGGGGTGCTTCGCTCGTTCATGAGTACTCAGCCCTCGTTTTGAATCAAAGGTCGCCTCACATAACGTACAAGCAAATTCATGCACCACGACAACGAGGTCTATGAATTTCCAGGCAGAGTTTAGTATTATAATACTTATTAGTTATTACACACCCCACACTGAAATTTTAGTGTAATATCCTTATGGTCAACCCCAAAGTGAGTCACGGCATCCTTCAGGGACTCTAGAGAGGCCGAGCAATATTCACATATAATATACTCGAAAGGGAGCTTAAAAGTTATCTCCCCCCCCTTTAGCCATGGCCGCCATAAGATTCTATATCCACACAATCAGGATCCAAACCAAACAGTAACAATTACTGACCATATTAATGACCAACTGATCCCGGCAGAGAGCAATTTCAAGACAAATCAGAATATTGCCTTTAATACATTCCCAGGTTTTATCGATATCCATATCATCCCTAGCTTCTTGATAAGCGGTGTCTTCTACGATTGCAAATCTATTTGAAATCTCGACTTGGTAAGTATTCCTACTTTCGTCTTCAAATAGTCTTTTCAGATCGAATCTCTCTCTATATATATATCGAAATCTTGCCTAGTTCTTTTGTTTAATGCAAGTTTCTCCCGAACAGCCGCAACAACCAGATTGTAACATTTCAGGAGAAATGTTAAGTATTTAATATTGTGAAGTCTCCTCTTTATATATTCGTTTATCAAACATTACTGAAAGCACTTTATAAATATTCTCTTTGGAATACTGTAATGCTATGAACACACTCTTAAAACACTATTTACCATTGGTTTTATGAGTGAATCGATGTCTGTATCGATATCTCGAAATTCTATTAATGTTTTATAAAGTTTTCATGATACTCTAAAACATTAATCATGCAACAATTTGTTAAACAGTATTTCTCAGTTTTCCAGATCTTTTGAAATATGAAGATGTTATAAATACGCCGTATTTCAAGATAGAAGTCTCGAGAAGTTTCTACGCTACTTCGATCGAGAAACTGAAAGCGCTCTATGTATTCTAGAGGGGGTACGTAAGCTAACCTGTTTGACTCTTATTTACTTTTCATCGAACTCTAATAAGGCAAGCACCTTAGCCTAATCCCAGTACAGCTACTTTGGTACCGAGACTTATGTGGTACTACTCTGCTCAACGCAGATGATGTAGCATACCAGAACTTCCAGACCTGGACCTAAAGGCGAAGAAGCCATCAACTGCAGCTTCCAGCAGCAACCTCAGCATGGCAGACTTCACTACATAACCTCACCGATTGGTACTATGGGATCATAGGCATTTATTAACACTTTCAAACGAGTCCAGGGCAGCATACATACTCTCTACAAAATCAAAGTTAAGTACGCACAATGTAAACTAATACAAGGTTAAATTTAATAATTTGCCCATAGCATGGCAGCATATATAATTGTCTCGAACCATTTGGCACTTTGTGCGGGGTTCGCATTTCTACATATTTACTAGCTCAAATGTGATGGGCTTTCATTTTGAAGAAATTGTACTATACTGAATGTATAAATTTTCCGGAGACTTTGGGCAATTTGCCACCTCCGCTTTATATGCATTTAATCAAAGTTCAGCTAAAAATAGCTAAAACATATAAACAAGAGCTGAAGATATTCAATCTTAATATAAACAAATAAATCCACAGTCCATTACATCTTTCTTGGTCATCCGAACCTGGACCATTAAAGTAACAATGTTGTATTACTTTGGCTTTATGACCAAATAAATTGTTACCTCTGTTGTTGAATTATATTAATATTATTTCTTATTATCCACTACTAAACTAGCTACTAGAAGGAATAAATAGTAGGAGAAACTCGTTAAGTATATGTTAGGGATCGTAGACTCCTACCTAACCCAAAATCCCTACATAGATAGTGATCCGAATCGCAGTCAGCACCCCTAAAGGTTCGGACGTCTATTATACTAGACTGCCTTCTTGCATCTATTTGCACATGGTCGATTTGATTTGAGTCTCTTCATTTGGCGAGGTCCATATGTATTTATGAATATCACGATGTGGGAATTTTGTACTCTTGGCGTTTAAATTTTTAGTGGTGGCAAAATTAACTAGTCTAACCCCATTGTCATTGCTCTGCAAGTGGAGACTTTCGTTTCCAATCGTGGGCTTGAAAATATCCTCCCTTCCTACTTTCGCATTGAAATCTCCTAGCACAATTTTCATGTGATATGTCGGAAACTTATCAAGTGTTCGTTCTATTTCCTCATAAAAACTGTCCTTGTCATCATCTTGTTTATCCTCTGTTGGTGCATTGACATTCATAACTATGATGTCACACCACCGTCCTCTTAGAATAATATCAAGTCTATAATTAATAAACTCTACTTCCTTAATGGCTGAATTCATTCTCCTATGTATGAAGAACCCGGTCCCTAATTGATGGTATACGCGTCTGTCTGCATTGAACCTTCACCCTCCCATCTAACTTTCTGTACTGCTACTACATCTAACCTGTATTTCTCTAATCCTCTAGTTAGCGCCCCATGCCTATATAAGCTCAAAATGTTCCACGTTCCCAATCTATAGTTCCTACGATTTTTAGACTTAGATTTTTGTAGTCCCTACCCGGAGATCCGAACGAGGGACTATTTTATCTCCGGAATATTTTACACTGATATGATCCATAAATCAGGTAGCGTTACCTAACAATACTTTTTACTGGGAGAGGTTGTTAACCTCACACCAAACCTCCAAACTGGAGGAGGACCACCTCATGTCGTCTGTCCGCGACTGCTTATTAAACATATTCGCAGCTACCCTCCATATCTGGATGCCGTATCCTCTAACAAAAACCTGAGAATACCTATACACAAGCGTACATACGAAGCATTGAACAGTGTTAGAAATTTGAGTTGAAATTATTTAATATGAATAATATTAAAGTTATGAGGAACCAAAAATGTTATAATTATTTCTCACTTTCATTGTTAGCTCATATATCAGTGAACATGTTTCAAATCGCGCAACGTCGTTGACAAAGTATCTTACGATATGCGTGTAGAACTCAAAGGTTATAGGCTTATTCAACATTCCTTCTTCCCGGAGATGCACATTCCCAAGCCTGCACTACACTAACGTCCGAACGTTGTCATATCATCTGGGATATTCACGAATTTGAGCAGGTAATTTTTGTTTTCCTAAACCATAAAACTACAATTTACAGGGAGTTTTCTTTTAATACAATATGAAAAATGTACAGTACACGTACCGTTAAGCACTAATTTGAAGTATACCAAGAGTATACGGAAAAAGCACATGGAATATTCAGCATTAAATATTTTTCTTTTCCGGCGAAAACAGTTTTGTCCCGAATGTTTATAAATAGTTTTTGTTCCTTTACATAATCTGTCGCCAGACAAAATGATTGTACTCAAATCCATATTACACTATAGAACCTTAGTTTCAGGAACTACAAGTTACAGTTGTTGTAAAACCAAAATGTCGTATACGTTACCGTTAGCACAGAAAATAGTAACATGATAACAATAAATGATCCGATCGTTTGACGTTTCTGCTGCATCTTTCTCTGAATATAAACAAGAGGCTTAATCTTCCTACCAGAGGAATCTACTGAGTTTCATTTAATCAGGAAAACGCTGCATATCCTTCGTTCCTTCTAGGCCTATGACGATGAAGTTCGTCAATTGTCTAAGTAGGACTAAGATGAAAAATGGCCTGTAAAGCTTTTATATATATTTTTTTATAAATGACAACAAAGTTTTATGTAGAATAGCCCCTTTTCGGAGTGGTTTTTAAAGGGTTTATTCGATTATACATAGATATATAAGCTTTCATGAACCATAGATTATTGTCTCTGTTGAACATTACATGAGAATATTATAGGAGAAAAATTCAGTCATAGGAGAGATGTTCCATCTGGCGCTGTGAATTGAACTCCGGCTTAGCTCAGTTGGTAGAGCATTGGAGCGAATAGCCAAAGGACCTGGGTTCAATTCCCAGTGTCGGAGGAATTTTTCTCCTATAATAATACGATTTTACATACTTTTGTCTCTAATGGGGTTGTAGAGCAAACAAAAAGCGATTTGAACTTTTACTGTGGGGTTATTTTTAGCCGATTGCCAGCCATTTTAGCAAGACACCTGTTTTCATATTTCACATATTTTCTCAAAGAGTTCAAAATATTTTTGGGTGAAACTTTTACCACAGGCGGTGTCCAGGTGGTGTCATGGATAGGTATAATTTAAGTCCAATGAACCATTCTACGGTAGATATAAACTGAGCAATAAAATGTCGATTTTTTTGTGCAAAAAGTTATGAACAGATTGTGATTTTTCGGCACGCATTTTCTTATTCTATTCAAGCTCTACCTCGTACTATTCTTTTCTTTTCATTTTTGGTTTTTTATGCCTTAAAATCTAAAAAAAAAAACTTTCACACCTTTTTGCATTTTTCCACCTTCATACTATAGATTTTTTGCAAAACGCATACAGTCAATTTCTCCTATTTTTCTCCTGTTTATCGCGTAGAGAAAGTGACCACTTAGATTTTTTAAAATAATGAGCATTTTCCTCGTCTGAACTATAAGATTTCTTTATACTCGTAGCTACGATATGAATAGACCTTATAATAGCTTGTATATGCTGCACTAGTATGTAAGCTGATAAACCCATTTTGATGGGGAAATTCTCCAGGAGCTAAAAATGTCTTCCTATGGCAAAAAAGGCTATTAGATGTATAAAAGGAATCGGTAAGAGGGAATCATGTAGAAATCATTTTGCTGATTTGAGTATCCTAACACTACCATCATTGTATATACTTGAATGCCTTATCTATGTGAAACAGCATTATAACGAACTGGAATTCCATGATCATCATGACCATGATACTAGGTATAGGGATCATATAATTATAAATTTTTCTAGGTTAAGTAGAACCCAAAATAGTTTTAATTAGTTAAGTGCTAAGCTTTTTAATAAGCGGCCACTTAGTGCTAGAACTGCTACACTTAATCGTTTTAAAATAGTTATAAAAAATTGGTTAAAAACTAAATGTTTTTAACAGTATTGACGAGTATGAAATATGTGACATGAATGATTTAAGGTTCTAATTTTATAGTATTATTTTTATTATATAAATAGTTTTGTATATTCTTTGGACAATGTCTATTACAACTGTATATGTTGATCTAATGACAATAAAAATGAATGAATGAATGAATGAATGAATGATAGTCTAATTTTTCTGTAAGAGCAGTACAATTGAGAGTGCCGGATTTACCTGAATTAAGAAGCAATAAAAAATTAAGAGAACAGAGTTTATAAAATAAAGTCAAATATTAAAATAAAGTAAAATAAAATATTGAAATAGAATATTAAAATAAAATAAAACAGACCTGTCGTCAAAACTATATCATTAGCAGTTGTTATATATAACGAATAAACACTGACTCGTAGGAACACGTGTTGTATGGGAAGGATTAACCTCTGGGCCATGCGCACATGCTGTAGCTGGGACTGTGCAAAAATGCATAAATCTGTTGCAATGAAGGGGAGCTTACAGTTCACACCTGCCCCACTCTGTGTGCGCCTCACCCTCTGCCCTTTTCAGACAGCCCCCATAACAGCAGTAATAACACATTTTCACAGTTGCAATGTCTGAAATAATAATAATTGTAATAATAGAAATAATAATAATAACAATAATAATAACAATAATAATAACAATAATAATAATAATAATAATAATAGTAATAATAATAATAATAATAATAATAATAAGCTCACAGCCAAAGGATGAAAGCAATTTGGAGTCAAAGGAAAATACAGAAACGCCTCTAAATACTTTGCGTAGTCCTACATGGGCTCATGCGCGAACAAACATATTATTATTATTATTATTATTATTATTATTATTATTATTATTATTATTATTATTATTATTATTATTATTATTAAGCTCACAGTCAAAGGATGAATGCAATATGGAGTCAAAAGAAAATACAGAAACGCCTCTAAGTACTTTGCTTAGTCCTACATGGGCTCATGCGCAAACAAACAAACAAAAAAATAAAAATAAATAAATAAATAAATAATAATAATAATAATAATAATTATAATAATGTCAAAACTCCGTATAACAATATTTTTGAGGCCTAACTGATTGTATTGTTATATGAGGGTTCTTGTTTTATTGAGGGGTTGTAATTTACCACGTTTAAGGAATATTGCATGTAGAATACTGTGTGATCTACAAGATAATTCAAGGAACAGACCTGAAAAGAAGTTAAAACAATCACACATCCAAATCATTTAAAAGCGATCAATTTATTTTCAAACTTATTCATTTCCAACGACCAGAAGTCATAACTGCTCAAAAATGATTAGAAAGATTGATTCTTGTGGATCACTAGTGTATGTCGGAAATTTCAACCTCACAAAAGGCAGGAAGAGGGAAGAAATAGAAAAAGCGAGTTTGTTATAAGCCTAAGGCAAAACCACTTGCTTGGTAGATGCTTTAACTTTAAGTGCTGTATGAGTTAAAGTAGCAGCAGAACTTAGTTTTTCACATATATTTGACCCTATTCTACACCCTCTACTGACCCCATCTTTTGTGAAATTGGTAAAAAATGAAACGATCATCAGGACTGCAGAAAATAATTGGTGGCTCGGAAGGGATGAAATTACTACCATCCGGAGGGCTAAGCTACAAGCTTGCAATAACAATTTCACTTCAAAATATTTTTGTATAAAATGATCTCTCTAAATTGATTCACTGTTGTAGTGAGGGAAATTTAACATTACTAATGCCCGGTTTCTACAAACTTGTGAATTACCTATGGGTAAATTATCCAGGGATAAATTAGTCCCATTTCAACCACAATGATATAATGAGCAAGGCCTTGGAGTTGTACAGTTAATTTAATTCAGAAGGCTTTGATTCTCACTGTTACTGATCCTACAAAGAGGTTAAATTTTATCCAGCCATCCATGAAAGGATAAATTAACCCGACGATTTACCCTTGGAAAGATCTAGCCTGAGTTTGTATGAACATTTCTTTTGTCATTTTCATATTTACTCGGAGGACATTTATCTAGAAACTCGTCACAAGTGTATGTGATTGCTATCTTTAAATTATTTGTGTTTGTGTAAATTCTGTCCATTGGGTAATTTACCCATAGGTAATTCGCGAGTTTATAGAAACCGGCCATAAGATAGGGAATTTGCCAGGAACATGGAAAAATATTGCTAAATTCGGGTTTATCTGTTTATCGATCTTCATTACAGAGGCAAGACTATAATAATAATAATAATAATAATAATAATAATAATAATAATAATAATAATATTTTTATTCTTCTTCTTATTATTATTATTATTATAATCAAATATCAAAATGTCAAAATAATGTCAAAATTTCAATCTCAAATAATGTCAAAACCATGCTCCACAAACTATTAGAATAGCCAGTAAATCGTTCAAACAAGTGGAGGAATACAAATATCTGGGAACAATAATTACAGACACAAATAATATTAAGGCAAAAGTTAAGTCTCGTATCAAATAAGGAAATGCTTGTTTCTATGCAGTACAGAAACTCTTATCTTCTCGTCTTCTGTCCAGAAATCTAAAAATTAAGATTTATAAGACTATTATCCTGCCGGTTGTATTATGGATGTGAGACATGGCCGCTTACTGATCGGGAAGAACATAGTCTGAGAGTGTTCGAAAACAGGGTGCATAGAAAAATATTTGGGCCCAAGAGAGATGAAAATGGGGATTGGAGAAAATTGCACAGCGACGAGCTTCATGACCTGTACTCTTCACCGGATATCGTAAAGTGTAAATAATTCGCGGAGGATGAAATGGGCACATGTTGCGCGCATGAGGGAGGAAAGACATATCTCAAAAGTATTGACTAGGAGATCCGAAGGGAAACGACCACGTGGAAGACCTACATGTAGATGGGAGGACAATATAAGGATAGATTTAAGGGAGATAGGATTTGCGAGGGATGGTTAGATGGAGTTAGCACAGAATAGGGTTGAATGGCGGGCTCAGGTACGCGCCCCACCCTCGATTTCCCAGGTCCCATACCATCCCATACCAGGAACCTCACAAATTGTTTAAATATGCATATTGGTTTAAAAGTAAATACATTTTTATGAAATATTCTGTTTAAATATTTTTTTCTGGCAAAATCCTATCTCCCATAGACACATATACACATAAATAGTTTCTAAACACAGTTATAAGACATTTTCCGCCAACATGTTACCAAAATAATAAGGTGTTGGTGGAGGAAACGATGTTACTCAACTTTAACCCAATTTTTTTCACTTTTCGGTTTTTGTTCTTTATGACGAGACTATCTGAGCTACAAGGACCAGCTATAGCTCAAATTAAAGCTTATTAAATTGCCTACAACTTTTGTTCTCTTCATTTTTCTGTAGGACGCGTCATTTTGCCGGTATTCAATTCGAAACACGAAGAAAACTTAAAATGTTAACATTTTGGAAAAATAGGCCAATCTTTGAAAAGCCGTATCTCGGTAACTATATAACTTACAAAAACGATTTTGATCTCATATTTTATAAAAATTAATGTACTTTAAAAAAGCTAATAAAGATTCTTTCCAACAAACGCATAGTTTAGGAGATATTGCCGAAAAACCAAAAGAAGTCCGAAAACACCGGTTTATTTCGACCGCCATTCAGCGAGCACAGGTTTCTGAGGGTTGCAAATCCGGATTTGTGATCCCAGTAATGGTCCGTAACTCCCCTCCAAAAATCATTAATACCCCATTTAATGTAAGTTCCGATGTAACATTTGACTGGGCTATATATCTCATACACTCACATAACTTTGTGCATACCAAACCATTTACTTACTTTTCTTTGCACAAAAGCATGAACAACAACATTATCACATCAAGTATATGTCACACATGTTACAAGGTAGAGTGTATTTGGATTTTTTACAACTAGATGTACCTAAACATGTTAAAGAAGAAATGAAGTATTTTTTCAGTAGCAATTCTTTTTTACTTCGTATTATATTATTTGTTTTTACTTTATTTTAGTAAAAACGTGTATTATACGGTGACTAATGCATGTTTGTAAACGAATACCAGTGCAGTATACAGTGACAATTGCATGTTTGCAAATACCAGTATAGTCATTAATACAAAAGATTATAAGCAAAACAATCTATTTTGAATGAAGTTACACTTCAGATATCGATGTTCAGTTTTTATAAACATTATTTGCTTGGATGGTAGCACTGCGGAAAATAAAAACAGTTGGTTAACACACCTCAATAACAGATGGGAGCGTGCCTTACGCCTTTATGGAACTATGAAGTAGAATGAATGTGCAGTCTCTCAGGTCTTTTCTTATAACTGAGCAGAGGTTTAAGGCACAAGTACAAATAGTTCATTGAACTAGGCCTTTATTTTTATACATTTTGAGGTTTTAAGTGGAGACTGGAGGTTGTGTACTAGAAGATCTTCTAAATGACAATACAAATGTCTAATGTAGATACCCAGATAAAAAAGAAGCAAAATCATCAAATGCCTTGCCCTAGTAATAATATTGATAATAATAATAACAAAAATGACCCTTAGAGGCTGAATGAGTGCATGCTGGCACTCAACCCATGAAGTAAATAGCTTATTCTAAAATAAGCAGTAGACTATTAATTAGATATTCTTCGGGATGAAAACATACGGCACGGGTGATCCAAAGTTCTTTAAATCTTCGGGGCACTAACATCAGGATTACTACAGGGAAAGTTACACTTTCAACCACAATATCTATTTTACATATATTTTATCTAGCCAAATATTGAGAGGAATCTGCTGAGCATCTTCTGCGTGTCTTGCACACAGAGTGAAGATAAATCACACTGACGATACATTAAGTCCATTAATCCATGCAACCTACTGCATTCATGCTCGTCTCTAGCCGGGCATACCCTCTCTCGTCAAAGAATCGACCGAATCATACCATTTTAAATTACGGTACGTTACTTTTATAGTAAAACTTGTTCCCACCTAACTCTCAGCGCGTTCATCCTACAACCAAGCTTGTCCCGGGTGTTTAAGAAAAGGTTAAATCAGGTAAAGAAAAAATATTTCTTCACTCTTGTGCAAACTTGTGACTGCACAACTATTTTCCTGGTTAGTGTGAATAAAAATGTAGTTTTTCAATAGTAAAATAGTGTCCATTTGTTCCAATGATCGGTCGCCTAGGAAGGGTCTATGCGTTAGTTGTAAAAATATAGTCATCCTGAGTGTACGAATGCCAACCATTCAAAGTAAACATAGAGTCAAATGTTTGCTGATTGATCTGTAACTTCTGTATTGACGCTCTATCCCCTCTTCCTCTTCTTGCGGTTTATTTACGGCTGGCACTGCTACTCCCCCCCCCCCCAACGCAGTCAAGTGGTATCATTACCTATACTAATTTTGTTACGCTTATTTTCCGACAGAGGGTAGAGAGACAGGTGGTAAGCACATCGCCTCGCAACCCCCCTCCGGAAACTAAGGTATTACTTAGACGTGAAATGACCGAAAATTTTCTCCAGAGGCTCTAATTTAGGCTTGGAGTTCTTTTACGGGCCGTAAATATAAGACACGGGCCCCCGGCTTAAAGTCCCTCCCGGAAGACTCCGTGCCCAGGATTTTTACGTCTTGAAAAATCCATCAACCGCGCCCGGGTTTGTCTATCCCCATTTCCTCTCCAAAATAAACGCAATGAGTAACACTTTGTTTAATCTTCGGTTGTCGCATCAGAAAGAAGTCAACAGAACACATTTGGTTACATCGTTCATATCTCCGTTATTTCTTCCTACAAAGTGCTCGAGATATTAGGATTCTTTTGTCAGGCCGCTGTAATATTTGGGGAACTATTTTCTGTCCACCGCATGTTCTCTTCAACTGATCCCATAACGGCTTCTGGACCATTCTCAACTCCATAGAGGTGAATCGTTAGCCCTGTTACACCCTGCGGTTTTTTTCCGTCGCGGAGAATTTACCGTCGCCGCCCAAAGACAGTAGTACATTGAAGTAAATTAGAGCTTGCACACGAGGCGGATAAAAACGATCGGTGAAATTTCCGTCGGCGGTAGCCTGGTTACACACATGGCGTTTTTTTTCCGTCGCGGAGAATTTGCCGTCGCCGCCCAAAGAAATGAAACGTTTACACACTGGACGGAAAAATTTCCGTCGCCGTCGTATGAGCAAGCCTGTTTATGCAGTATAGATTCAACTTCAGAACAATTAACATCATTTTGTGTTATTCAGATTATTGATTGCAGTGTAGTTTGAAATGAACAGGGAGCAGCTTCTAGCGTTATTGATATTCCGTCGTGAAATGATATCCGTTAATATAATTCTGAGAAACATATATACTTCAGTCAAACCTCGATATAGGGTAAGGTGGTACATTTTCGAACACTTAACAAATATTCTTATTTTATGAACACAATAAACATAAGAAAAATTAAATTGTATTGTAATCACAAAGTTGGCAATGTAGTCGACCCTTCACAAAAATATGAAAGTCAAACAGCTGTAAAATTTGTCATGGCAATCAATCTTCCCAGAATAACGTTCGAAAATGTAGATACAATTCTAAATACCAGTGGGTACTATTTCGAACAGTGACATTTTCAACGAACGATCTGCTTTCTTCCAAATATTATTTTATTTATTATTATTTACCAATAATATGAGCGTAACAATGAAGTGTCACATTTTGAATAGCCAGATCGCAGGATTGGGGCATGTGGTCAGCATGCCGACTCCTACGGCAGTTATTGATGGCTTACTGAACAGGATTCGCTACTTCTTTATGAATTAGTCCCTCGGTTGGTGTCAAGAGGCTGAATGCACCCCGTTCCAGATCGCCCTACCTCAGAAGAATCCGAGGAGGTACCGGGGATCGAACCCAGACTTGCGGGTCCGTAGTCAGGAACCACTAGACCATACAGGCGGTCTGTCATAACATCAAGAGCAAATAATGAAAATACTTAACAGCTGCATGCTACATTGCTGAGATATAATAACATTGCAGAAGAAGTGTCGAGTCCCTTTATCTTATTTTGAGTAGCAAGGTCACAATAATAAACATGCAGAATGCTGTGTCGGCAAAACAGCTTTTCCTGCAAGACATAAGCGGGTTAGTGGGAGCCCGGTCACAAAATCACTAATTAGTGTGCCTCACAGTACTGCATATGACATAACTTGTCTGTCTGTGAGGTAGACATTAGGGTAATCAGCAGGGCCCGGATTCTAATGACATGTCATCTTTTTATTGATGCTGCATAGACATTGCCAACTTGTGGATAAATCCTAATCATGGCCTCTAGATTATAGAAATGCGTTTTTATTAGGTCATTTTTTGTCATTTTATGCAATTTTATATTTTTAGGGCATTTATTTAACTTTTAGGTCATTATTTTGTCATTTTCGTGCCATTTGCTTCCTTATTTAGTCATTTTCATGTCTTTACATTGAGTGTATTAACTTTTTTCCGTCGCTAGCGGTGTTGTCTTTGAAGTGTTGTTTGTTTAATGCAAGAAGGAAAAATTCGGCGTTAAAGTGTTGACATGTCTCAGTCGGAAGTGAGAATCAAAGAAACGCCAAAATTTTATATTATATTACTATTGTTATTAGATTGACTTGGCACCAGAGTCTACCACCTGCTTCGATTTTAGAGTGCATACTACTGTTTACCCTCAATAAACAACAATATAATCCGGCAGACCACAAAAGGATGTGCCGAATTTTGACTCACCAGTGCCTCAGTGCCAGTATAAATTCATAACATTACAGTTATTTACAGTTTTTACAAATATGTACATAACTTTGTGTGTACAATAATAATTTTTTTTATAAATAAAATATCAGTTTTAGGTCATTTTTTATAGTTATTAAGTCATTTTCTTTAAAATTTAAGGTCATTTTATGGGTCATTTTTTAAACAATTTTAGGTCATCAGAATCCGGGCCCTGGTAATCAGTCATAGGAGAGAGGTTCCATCCGGCGCTGCGAATTGAACTCCGGCTTAGCTCAGTTGGTAGAGCATTGGCGCGAATAGCCAAAGGTCCTGGGTTCGAGTCCCAGTGTCGGAGGAATTTTTCTCTTATAATATTCTCATGTAGTGTCCAACAGAGACAATAATCTGTGGTTCATGAAAGCTTTTATATCTATCTAAAAAATGTGTTCGTATTTGTAACTTGAGCTAGGTACGGCAACGACTTTCTTTTCATTTTTACAAGCACTTTATTTGACGAAAATTTAATTTTTCTTAATTTTCTCGAAATAGTTTTAACAATTTTATAGGCTTATTATGTAGGCCTACTATAATATATTGTAATAAGTACTATTTGAAAAACTTCTCCCAAGAAATTCTCTGAAGGCTAGTTATAAGCCATTCATTTTATACAATATAGACTTGGATTTTTTGGTCTTGCCTCGCGAATAATGCGACTTGGAAACGAGGCAGATACAAGTGAATGCGCACTACTGCAATACAGCCGTGTACTCTACACTAGAATAGGCTATATTAAGAGTAGAGGGAGTTATATGAATGTTTCATATCACATTTTGAAAATACTAATTATATTAAATGTTGCAATTATGTTATAATGAATTTTCATTAATGTTATGGATTATGTGATCCTGTACTTCTTCTTCCATTGCGGTATCTGATATGATGATGTAAATGACCATTCTATGCAGTCCCTTCAGAGAGAGCAGAAATAATTAATTGTCTTCCTCTTCATAATGCTGATCTGGCATCTCCCACTGCGAGAAGACCCTTGTTTATTTTCGTAAGTTTGTTTATGCAGGTGCATGTTTCAAAGCGACGGCAAAGTTTCCGTCGGGCTCCAGTGGCACCAGGCGGCTGCAAAACTGCCGCCGACGGAAATTTTAACGATCGTTTTTTTTCCGCCTCGTGTGCAAGCTCTAATTCACTTCAATGTACTACTGTCTTTGGGCGGCGACGGAAAATTCTCCGCGACGGAAAAAAAACGCCATGTGTGTAACCAGGCGTAGTTTTGCAGCCGCCTGGTGCCACTGGAGCCCGACGGATATTTTACCGTCGCTTTGAAGTAGTGGTCCACGTAAACAAATGCACATTTACACACACAGCGTTTTTTCTGCCGTAGAGTTATATGCTCAGTGTGATTTGAGTTGTGTTGGCAGATTGATCGTATTTCGAATAACAATGAACATGAGTATTATGAGTAGTACGAGTATTATTGATAATGAAATTCTCAATTCATTAATCGAAGCGAGACCTGTTTCATAGGATAAAACCCTAGACATTTACAATTTACAAAAAACTAGCTCAAATTACAAATACGAACACATTTTTTAGGTACAGTTTCCAACAGCAGTTTAACCCGCTTATGTCTCGCAGGAAAAAGCTGTTTTGCCGACACAGCATTCTGCATGTTTATTATTATAACCTGTGCTACTCAAAATAAGTTGAAGGGACTGCTTTCATACGTCTTTCAACAGTGGTATTATTTCAACGAAAAGTTATACTCAACACTTCCTCTGCAATGTTATTACATCTCAGCAATATAGCGTGCAGCTGTTAAGTATTTTTATTATTGCTCTTGATATGAGAGACCGCCTGTATGGTCTAGTGGTTCCTGACTACGGAACCGCAAGTCTGGGTTCGATCCCCGGTACCTCCTTGGATTTTTCTGAGGTAGGGCGATCTGGAACGGGGTGCATTCAGCCTCTTGACACCAACCGAGGGAATAATTCATAAAGAAGTAGCGACTCCGGTTCAGTAAGCCATCAATAACTGACGTAGGAATCTGCATGCTGACCACATGCCCCAATCCTGCCATCTGGCTATTCAAAATGTGACCCTTCATTATTACGCTCATATTATTGGTAAATAATAATAAATAAAATAATATTTGGAAGAAAGCAGATCGTTCGTTGGAAATGTCACTGTTCGAAATAGTAACCACTGGTGTAATTTAGAATTGTATCTACATTTTCGAACGTTCTTCTGGAAAGATTGATTGCCCTGACAAATTTTACAGCTGTTTGGCTCTCATATTTTTGTGAAGGGTCGACTACGTTGCCAACTTTGTGATTACAATACAATTGAATTTTTCTTATGTTTATTGTGTTCATAAAATAAGAATATTTGTTAATTGTTCGAAAATGTACCACCTTACCCTATATCGAGGGTTGACTATAGTTTATATGTTTCTCAGAATTAAATTAATGGATATCATTTCACGACGGAATATCAATAACGCTAGAAGCTGCTCCCTGTTCATTTCAAACTAAACTGCAATCAACAATATGAATAACACAGTTAAACGAGTTAAGTAGCGTTAGGATTATTATAAACGAGGCTAAAATAGGAAAATATGGAGGCTAGTACAACTCATCCTCAATAAAATTGTTCAAGAAAATATGTATAGTTGTTTTCCAGACAAGAGGTTATCGGAATGTGAGGTGCAAGAATTTAATCGATCCATTTAATCCCTTATATGATCACTTATTAAAAACTAATTTAATTACTTGTATCATTTTGCTTCTAATACGTTCATTATAACTTTTTTTCCATTTGCCTTAATATTTCTATAGGGAGATTGCTAACGGGGAACATTAATACGGCGCAAGCTTCAAATAGTTTTATACTAGTTCTCTTAACATTATCGCCTTTAGCATTTCTATTACGAGGGTTGTACAATAAATAAGTTCCCCTATTGTTAAAAAAATATTTAAATATAAATATTCAATTTATTTGTTGAAATAATTTTAATTTTACATATTAAAATTCTCCATGTCCACCGCTGTGGCTCAGGAGATGC
Organism: Ectobius pallidus; assembly: GCA_964059195.1. NCBI lineage: Eukaryota > Metazoa > Arthropoda > Insecta > Blattodea > Ectobiidae > Ectobius > Ectobius pallidus. The sequence continues at coordinate 7,683,674 of CAXKWD010000011.1, read as the reverse complement.
GTCCGCTCCTCTCACTCAGCGGGCCCAAGATAGATTCCTGGTCGGGACAAGTTACCTAGGTGGGGTTTTTCCTCACTTGTGAGACAAATGTCAGGTAACTTTAGGCCCTTGTGGTCCCCGGATATCATCTGGCCTTCATTATCATCTTCATCCCATCCTCGCCTTGTTGGAGTGTGTGTGAATGGTGCTCGTCCTATGTGTTTGTGTTGTCTCTGAGATGGCCCCGGCATTGGGCTGATCACCCATCCTGGGAGGCCCTCCATGTCTTTGTCTGGTCAAAAAATTATGTCTGTGTTGTGATCCATAGTTCATTCCTCTCCCGACAGGTCGTGGCCCGGTAAGGCCCGGTAAGGCCCGGGCGGCATTGGTCGCATAAAGATTCCTACAAGGGAGAGGTAAAAATACAAAAAAGAGAGAAAAAAATAAAATTCTCCATCTTACTTTATCATATAATCACCACTTTTTAAAAATATTTTTGGTAGCGTGACACCAGTTTTTCCGACTGCTGCTGTACCATGCCGTGTCCTGTTGCGGAATGCAGCAAGAGAACTTTGCGAGACAAAAGTCGAGGGCAGTTTCTTCTTATGGCAGCTCGATTCCTCAAGACACCACAGAATCTCTCTACATTCATTGACGGACCCAGGAGGAGCTCAGGAGATTAAAATGAGAAATTTTCTCATATCTTTCATACTCTCCAGATCTTGCTCCCAGTGATTTTGACATGTTTCCCCAACTCAAGTTGCATCTTGGAGGAACGAACTTTCACGCAGATGATGAAGTAAAATCAGAAGTGAACAGTTGGCTACGGCAACAGGACACGGCAGTGGTTTGGAAAAACTGGTGTCAAGCTATCAAAAATGTTTGCAAACAATTGTGATTATGTGGTAAAGTAAGCTGAAGAGTTGTAATATGTAAAATGTAAAAGTTACTTCAACAAATAAATTGTGTTTAATACTTTTTTTTAAAAATAGGACAGCGTATTTATCGGACAACTATAGAAAGAGTTGTCAAGGAAAAAGAGTACGGTTTTGTAAACTGTGTGAAAATCTGAGATTGTGCTCTAGAATCCAGCAATAACTTGACAGGCTTAAGTCTTTGAAGACGTGTTTCTCTGGATTAGTCATATGTGTATGAATTTTAGAGAAGTGACACTAGCGAGGTGATTGTGTTGCGGGGTCTCGCAGTGGGGTAGAACCCGCAACCACAGGCTGAGGATGACATATGCCAGCTATGTCATACTACCTGCTCTTCTCTCTCCATCTCTATCATCGTGTGTATAAGCATACAGGAAATGAACATGTAAGCTTTAATGGGATATTAGCCATGATACAAAATCGATCCCAATATACAGACCTGCCTTGTAAATCTGCCACTAAAAGTGCATCCAGAAACTATCTCAAGTCCGTATGATTACTTTCAAAAAAATTTAACATTCTTGAAATATTAGTTTAGGGCAAGAAATCTGAAACGTGAAGGCCTTAGCCAAACCAAAATTTTAGTCTCCATTCTTCTTGGACACTTAGAACAATTAAAGCGTTTCATCCCATTTTTCAATGGAAGGGGTCAGGGGAAGACAGTGCTCAAGAAAGCTTGGAAATTTATGAAACTTCGACTCTTCTGATAGCCTGCGAAGAAATCGTGAATAGTATTCACCGAGAAAATTTCAAGTCATTTAAAGCCACAATGCTTTCCATGAATGAGCCGACAGCAGAAGTGATGCGATATACATTCGGTAAGAACATATGCTATAAAGTTATTAAACTCATCAACTTGATCATTCAGAGAAAATACATAGCAGATAATAGGATTGACATAACTAACCGGTATCCAGATTGCCTCCCTTCTGAGAATGGTAGATTCAAGATTCAAGATTTATTATTATTATTATTGCCATTAGGTATTACATGTATACAATAGACTTCGTCAAAAACCCCTTAAAACTAAAACTTAAATTAAACATATTATGTTACGTCAGTGATTAAAATATCTGGCCTAGTTAAACATGTACGTCACAGCATTCCATGTTTAGAAAATCATCTATATTATAAAATGTTCTTGATATGAGCCAGCTTTTTAGGACTTTCTTAAATTTGTTAGTGGATAGGATACTTCAATAGCAGAACTGGGCAACTTAATAACGAAATTATATTGTTTATATAGATGACAGTCTATGAATTTATTTAATATGAATGACGGAAAATCTAATTTCAAATTAATTCTAGTTCTGTGTTCGTGTATATAAAAAAAATTGTAGACTGCATTTGTTCACTTGAAAAAGGTAACGGGATGCACATGAATGGAAAGAGTGCACAAAAGTATGACAGTCTGTTTTGTTGTTCCCAGCCACAAAACAATTAACCCAGAATGTGGCGTATGATTAGAACGAGCTAAGTAAATAAATAAAAAATAAAATTCTTTAATTGCCTGAAACCATGGGTCTTAAGGCGGCCATTCACTATAGCTCCAAATGATCGTCATCCACTTGGATGTTGTCCACAGGACGACATCCAAAACTAGGTGGTCATTCACTGTCACTCCACCCGCGCCAGTTGCTTCGTGGAACAGACCCGCGCCAGTTGCTTCGTGGAACAGTAAGGTTGAACCTTGACTTTTGAAAAATTGGCGCCAACGATTTAAATAAAAATTTAAAATTTGAAACTCTTGTCTATGGCTAATAAAATGACTATATCCGTTTTACCGCAAAAATTACTTAGGGGCTACTTTACTCATTTCCATTTTCAATTTTTCTAGATTATCTCCATTAGGCCTACAGTATGCGACACATAAAAACCTTCCACAGTAAAGTTGTAGAAAAAATTAAAATGAACCTTTTTTGTTTAAAACAATTTTATACATCTAATAGATATTGAGATAAACAGCTTAAATAATAAATACAGCTTAAACGCAAATTTCATAACATACATATGAAGGGCCTAGTTCCATAAGGGCGTAAGGCACAAGGACATAGTTTCGAGAAATATTGATGTTTTTAAACAGTGTTACCACTCACAAATAGGTGGTTTAATGTCTAATTTTATAACATACTAGCATGTGCCCGCGGCTTCGCCCGCGATAATTATTTCAAAAATTAAAAATTAAGAGCATAATAGTTAAATCATTATAATTATTAACACCTAAATCACGTGGACTACATACCACGATTAGATAGCGTCGCCTGGTAAAAGCGACCTCAGATTCGAGTTGCTTGGCCCAGAAAACCCTTGTATAGTTTCGTTCAAATCAAGCAATGTTTCACCATACAGTATTTAGGCCTATATTGAATATCCCTCTTCCGTGTTGGTTGAAAATTTAATATGTCTACGGGCCTTAACATTCTAAACAAATGAATCGACCAGCGTGGGCTTACACCATTCAAGCGATCGCGATGCTTTTATTTCCACGGTATGACAAAAATAGCCAAAGACAACTGCAATTGATTTGACATTGAAATGTATTACTGAAATCTGATGCTTCGACAGCGCGAATCACGTTTTCTGCCAGTTTTTCACTCATAACTCGCGAACGAAAGCTAAAATTAAAAATTCGGCTTCGAGGTGCATTCGCCCACCTTTCAATCCATCTATCTTTAAAATTTCAGATCTCTGCGTTCAGTAGATTTCGATGGGCATCGTGGACAGACAGACAAACAGCATGTGCCCGCATGTGCCCGCGGCTTCCCCCGCGATAATTATTTCAAAAATTAAAAACTAAAAATTAAGAGCATAGTTAAATCATTATAATTATTAACACCTAAATCACGTGGAGTGCATTCCACGATTAGGTAGCGTCCCCTGGTAAAAGCGACCTCAGATTCGAGTTCCTTGGCCCAGAATACCCCTGTACAGTCAGTTTCGTCCAAATCGAACAGTGTTTGACCATATTTAGGCCTATATTGATTATCCCTCTTCCGTGTAGGTTGAAAATTTCATGTCTTCGGGCCTTGATATTCTAAATAAATGAATCGTCCAGGATGGACTTGCAAAATCAAGCGATCGCCCGCGATAATTATTTCAAGAATTAAAAATTAAGAGCATAATAGTTAAATCATTAGATTTATTAACACCTAAATCACGTGGACTACATGTCACGATTAGATAGCGTCGCCTGGTAAAAGGATTGAACATAAGGATCGTCCCTGATGCTTTCTTTTCTAGATACTGTACTTGTTAGTTTTATGAAATTGAAATAAATAAAATTTAATTGTCTCTATAACTTACTTTCTTCTGTGCTAGCCTTTTAACACGTATATACGAGAAAGTTTGTGCAACATATTTTGCACCGTTTATTAATTTTGTTGTGATAATCGCAGTTAGTAACTTGCCATAGGCACGGAAACTGTTTATAGGATTCGATTACTTCGAGTAGAGTGTCTCGCACCGACATGGCGCTGAAATTAGAAAACACGTCTGCACTGGAGGACACCTGAAGACAGAATGAGGCTATTTGGATGTGGGTTTGGCCACTCACTAGCAGATTTGCGGGATGGCTTGGAGTCACTCCACGTCGTTTTCCGCATTCATTGTACGATGGCTTGATGGACGGATGGAGTGAACGGATGGATTTTTGCTCGACTGGATATCCAACCGGTCCATCGCTCCACGCCAAATGGACGACAGCCTTCCCATTCATTATGAGATTTTGGACTGACATCACTCCATTTGGACGTTTGGAGCGATAGTGAATGGCCGCCTTAGGGCCAGTCAACTGCAGCCTCAGGAAAAGAAATATCCAATGCGGACGAGAAAAGTTCTTACAAAGCGCAGTAAGAATTTTCATTTGAATGGATGTAAGACCTGTCCTATTAATTTAGTATCAGAGGTGAGTTGTGAGAACAAAAGAAAATACTTAAAAACAATTCTAGAGTGATAGGGAAAGAAGCGAATAAGTCAAAATACCAAAGTTTTAGGAGAGAAAAAATCCAATTTATTTCTACAGCACTGTTAAAATATTTAGTTCAGTCCACTAGATATTTTTACACAGTATCTTATGTTAATGTAAAGAAATCTGGGTGGGCTGATCTAAATATTGTAACAATGCTGTGGAGATCAATTGTTTGTTGTCGTTCCTGAAACTCTAGTATTTTGACTTATTCGCTTTTTCCCTATCACTCTAGAATTGATTGAGAGGGGATATAGAAATAAGAGTAGGAAAACAGAATTCGCCTGCAGTGTAACTGAAAGCAAGATGCGAACAATCTGAAACTCCTGGAAATTACACTACAGAAAGAATAGGAAACTTCCAAAATGTAAATGATCGATCATACATGCCTAACAATAAGTTTGTCTAATTTATCGAAATGTGTATTTCGGAACAATAAGCCAAGTCGTATTGAATTCCCTTGATCATCTAAATTCAAAGAACTAATCTCTCTATGCCTAAATGAACAATGGCCCATGCAGGATGCACTAAAACTCACAAAACTGCCAATGTTTATCGTACCAGCCTTATACAGGGTCTTTATTATAAGTTGAGACCGGGCGACGGAAGGCGCGTGCAGCCGGTCTGACCTTGATGCAACATCGGCACGTGCAGTTATTGTTAAAGTGTCAACATGGTGAGACCCATTTCGCTGCAGCATCGTATTTTTGTGTGTAAACATTATTTTAAGTAAGAGTCTGATGGACGTGTACGTGATGAAGATAAGGTTTATCGAACAAATCCTTACACATTGGAGGAGCTGAAAGAAAACATTACAAATGAAATTAGGGGCATTACAGTGGAAGAACTCACTCGCGTCAGCCAGAATGTGGTTTCCAGATACAATGCCTGTATAACACAGGAAGGACGACACTTCCAACATATGTTATAAGGTAAGATATGTAATACTTTATATAGCCTACACTTTAAGCAGGGAAGCCGCTCGCGCGTCACCGGCGGCTAATGCGGACTCCGTAGCGGAGAGTGAAAACACCGGTCGCCCGGTCTCAACTTATAATAAAGACTCTGTATTTCCAGAAAAATTTACAGCCGTGATTGTCCATCTTCAGAAGTAACAGTATCCCGTTTAATTGCAACGATAGCCTAATTATTCTAAACAAACCAAAGTAAGTTACTTGGATATATGAAACGAAATTATCATTATTATAATAATATCTGTTAAGTTCTTAACCTATAGTAATTGGTTTAATTTTGTAGGACCAAACATTGTATTGATAAAATTGTGACTGTCTATGCTCATTTCCCCCAACCTCCTTCAATTATTAAGTACTACTTCCTCTCCCTTTTCTTCTTACATTTGAAATATAATAAGAGTATCCTTTTTAAACAGTGTGGTAGGCTAATCAATGTATAGGCTACATAGGTGAGTTTTCTCATCAACATTTGAACATAACGGTATTAGTAGTGTATATTTGTTTCTGACATTTTATTACATATAGCACTACACATTATTCACAAATCCCAGCGCTTGGATCGATATGGAACGCCGTGCTCGCATCATGCATTGTAGTACCGGTAATTCAAGAAACAAGATTATGTGCGACACGACAGCCGAAAAATTGCATTCTTCCAGTCTTTTGGTTAGATGCTAACCCCTGAATGATACAAAAGGAATTTGCAAAATAAAAAATAAAGGAAGCAGAATAAATTAGATTAATAAAATAATAAATTATCGCTCGTGCACAAAGGCATAATATATTATTAGATAATCTCCTCATGAATGTGAGAATTAATCTGTTTTCCCCAAGGATTTCTCCCGATATTCGTTTCTATTGAAGGTTGAATCGAGTTATAATACATTTAGTACCATCAGACGAATTAGGCTATGTAAAATATTTCAGTGGCTTCGTAGGGGAATCAAACCTTTTCATTTCCTTGTAGTGCAATGCCTGAACGAACTACACCACTGTACCCAATAGTAAAAAAAAAGCAAACTAAAATAAATTTCAATCGTATATACACTTGGTTAAAGGCATTCTTAACTCGAAGTACTTTCACCGATATATTAAATATTTTTTTCAGACAGTCTAAGGTAAAAGGACCACTTTAAACGGTAGACTTTATTAAATTAGAAAAATGTACATAATATGCAAGAAAAACTTCAACATATGTTCTATTAAACCTAAAACCCCACAAACATTATGCATGAAATTGTCCATAAAAAGCCAAAACATGCAAATAAGTACGAAAAAAGTATACTTATTTGGAATCAGTAAGCCATAAAATGCATTTATACCAAGTTTGGCAGCTGTAACAAGCTTATATAAAGACTTGCATTTGCATGGGAATCCTATCTTCAATAATAATGTATATCGTATTCATAACAACTGTATTTGTAACATATTCACAATTACTGTAACATATTCATAATTACTGTAACATATTCATAATTACTGTAACATATTCATAATTACTGTAACATATTCATAATTACTGTAACATATTCATAATTACTGTAACATATTCATAATTATTGTAACATATTCATAATTACTGTAACATAATCATAACTGTAACAAATCCATTATAACAGTACGTAAATTATATTCGGAACTAATTCAGAATAGCGTAGCCAGCCATGCTCTGCCATTAGCGACCGTGCCCCTCCGAGCTGCGGGGAACAAAAGAGAAGCTATCGGCGGAAGGGTAAAATTTCCCGTCGTAGAAAAGATTCAATGTGCGACATAATAAACCCCGCGCTATTCAGTATATTGCTCCTAAACTAATACAAATGTTCGCAACCTAACATAACATAACATAACCTGTCACTGTCCTAGAATTCCACGCCTTTCGTAAAACATCGTTACATGGCACGAACCCCGTTCTATGCAGAATACTGCTGCTAAACTAACATGACTGTTCCTAACCTAACATAACCTGTCACGGACCTAGAATTCTTAATGCAGAAGTTTTTTTACCCTTCCACATCTTTCATAAAACATCGCTACAACAGTCGTTTATCTGCCGAATTCAATCGGAATGTAATCATGACCGTAATATTGGTGACATTGTAAACTTGGTCCCACTCGGTACGGCCCGGTTATGACGGCGGTCACCTTATTCTCAAGTTTAGCGTCATATTCATATAAACTATACTTGTAACATTCATAATAACGGAAACATATAATTTGTTTATAAATTACAATTTCCACCTATGCTCAGTATATAAAAACCTTAACAATTTTAGCCTATTTAATAGATAGCCTATAAGTAGCGTACATTAAATTTAATGTATGTATCGCAAGTTGTTATACCTCTAAACTAGTAGCTTACGCTACTTATATCTGTTAAATATGTTAAAATAAGTTAAGTTTTTCAAAGTAGGCTAAAAATTTTAAGGTTTAAACACATTGTATAGCTCAGTAGGAAAATGAAAATAATTGAGATACATATTCATAAAACCTGTTACATATTCATCATAACTAGACTCGGGATTTTAAGGCAAATGCCTATTTTGTTCCTTAAGAAATAACATGAAAATTTTTAAATATGTTGACGTTTCATGATAAATCACTTACATTTATAGAGTTTTATAGTGCCCTAAAATATCTATTTGGACCTTTGGAGCCATTTTTACTCTTTTAGTGCCTAAAATGCCTATTTTGTACATTTAAAATAAAATTCAACTTCTGTAACTTTTACAATCGTTTAATGGACATCCCTAAATGAAGAGCAGAACAGCAGAGTGTGGGTTTTTCACAAAAACTTGATTTTCCCAAACAATTGTCACCAAAGATATGCTGACTGACGAGGGAGGGGGAGGATTAACTCAAAAGAAAAGTAGCAGGTATATAGTAAGAAGGGACATACTGTGTCAAGTCGCCAGTGAAAGACCATCTGTTTAAGTGAATATAGTTTGTAACGTCTTAAAACGAAATCGTCTAAGTGTTCGCTTATACAACAATGGCTTATACAATTCCGAAAATTTTCTGATAAATGTATTTTTAATTGTCTTAATTTTGCAGTTATTTCTGTTAAGAATAGGCATACCACGCTTCTTCAAGTAAAAAAAAAAAGATCACGTTACGGTTTAAGAGCCTATTGTAGTATCTTAAAGTCTATTTTCTGTCTATTTACACATTTTCAAAGCATATTTTAAGTGCCTATTTTCTCTATTAAAAGCCTATTTACTTGTTTTAAAAGCCTATTTTAGGTGCCTAAAACTAATTATTATAGAGCCTAAAATCCCGGTTCTGATCATAACTCTAACAAATCCATAATAACAGTTAACAGTATGTGAATCATATTCATTACAACTGTACTTGTAACATATTCATAATTACTGTAACATGTTCATAATAACTGTACGTGTATCATTTTCATAACAACTGTGCTAACATCAGTTGTCACGTAGTTCTTGTGCTTTTATAATTTATGCCTATATGCCTGTCACCGCGGAAATTGCAGTCTCTATTTCTGAAAGCTCTTTATGTTTCACTTAAGCGCCACCAGGTGGCGAGTTATGGAGTGCAAAATGTAGAAAGCTTCGGGAAACCGGATGGATGACAACGAAATCGGAGCTAAGTCCATGAGATAACTGTGCAAGGAGGGAGCATATCGTTGAAGATGGCTGCCGGTAATCAGGTCTTAAGATGAGACGTTATTGATCAATATCTGTTCGAGTACTAGTTGAATATTTTACTTTAGTGATGTAATTTCGTTTTTAAACTCATCGAGATCAATTATTATGACAAGAAAAACACGTCAGTTAAAACTATAAATGTAATAGGCCTACTATCAACACTCAGGGTATTACTATTGAAAATATGTTAAGTGGTAAGTCAACCGACCAGAAAACGGTTGGCATACTTTAAAATAGTAAAAATAAAATTAACATCGGAATTATATTGCATAAATTTCAATTTATATTGCATATCCCTTAACGGTTAAAGCTTGTAGTTTCTTTCTTTCTTTCTTTCTTTCTTTCTTTCTTTCTTTCTTACTTTTCCTGAGTTTCAACCTCTCCCTTTTAAGAACATTTAAGTGACCTAAGCCACCCAGGGCCGCGACCTGTCGGGAGAGGGATTATCTTTGGACCCCATACTTTTTTTTACCAGACAAAGACATGGAAGGCCTCCCCGGATGAGTGATCAGCCCAATGCCGGGGCCACCTCCGAGACAACACGAACACACAGGACGAGACACACACACCAATCACACACACACACTCATTCCAAACAACATGAGGATGGGATGATATCCGGGGACCACAAGGGCCTAAAGTTACCCAACATTTGTCTCACAGGTGAGGGAAAACCCCCACCTAGGTAACTTAACCCGACCAGGATTTGAACCCGGGCCAGGAGCGAACGCATCCCCTACGCCACAACGGTGGACAAGGTTGTAGTTAAAACAGTTAAGTTTGTAGAATTTATAGCACTCCTAACGTATGCGTCCCAAGAATGTAAATGCCGGGTTCGATTTCCATACAGCACAGCTTTATGCCCCCTTAGGAATGTCATTATTAGTATTTGCATTTGACTTTTGAATTCGCTGTCTAAACGGAATGAATGAAGACGTTTTTGTCTGTAGGATATTTCGATATATTAAGAATGGGTTGAACATTGGTAACACAATAACATTTGCACGCTTGAGTGGTTGTGATGCCGTATAGTTTTGCAATACCTGCCAATTTACCCCTAGAGAGGATATGGAGTGGCCACCGCGCTGTTGGGAGGGGAGGGGTTGGGCAGATGAATTAGTTGTGTTGTTGTTTTTCCCCCACAAAGGTGTCTAAATGGTTTTGTTTGTGACAGATAGACTGGGGCCCTAATGCACTTTGATATCAATTTATGATACGCCTGCCGCCATTTTGCTAGGGTTTCCCATTC